>APFE031075720.1:193729-228144 GCA_000404065.3 Pinus taeda | reverse complement strand
TACTAGTACGCAGGCTGCTACCTACTACAATGCTCCAAAGATTCCCCTTTGCTTTTGTACTAGCTTAAGTACTAGTACATAGGCGCCGGCCTACAATCTTCTCTCCTCCAGGTACCACGTTTCATAAATTTTCATACTGGATAGACTGAAGCACAACACATAATCTGAAAGGCCGCGTTTCATCCAATTTTCATACTGGACCCAACAACAACATTGAAGCACATAATCAAACAATCTTCTGAATCACCCAATCACTAGATCAATACATATACAATGAGAGTCATCAATCAGATCTAGTCCATCAGATCGCATAAAGATGAGTCATTAAGAACATAATCAATCACTTCTCAGACTGCTGTTATCAGATCATAATACCAGAAACTAGACCTAGAACACAGCAAGGATAAACATGGACAGCTAATTTGATTTCAAGAGAAGTACGCAGCTTCACCCATGTAATGCCTGCGTACAAGTACGCACTGTTCTTCTGTGGTGCCACGGACCTCAGCACCTGCACCTTCTGTGGCACCGCGCACCTGCGCCTTCTGTGGCGCCGCGCACCTCCGCAGCTGCGCCTTCTGTGGCGCCGCGCACCTCTGCAGTTGCGCCTTCTGTGGCACCGCGCACCTCCACAGCTGCGCCTTCTATGGCGCCGCGTACCTCCGCAGCTGCGCCTTCTGTGGCATCGTGCACCTCCATAGCTGCGCCTTCTGTGGCGCCGCGTACCTCCGCACCTGCAGCGCTTCTGCACCTACATATCTCCGCGCTTTTCTTTCACTATACTTGCGTGCCTGCGGGTATAGATAATTTCAAGACTTCAAGAATAACCCAGACTGTCAGCTCTACAGATCTGATCATGCGCCGAAGTGATCTCAACCCATCAGTAGATTCGCCTTATTTAGATCTAGACATTACTCCAAGAGATCATAGTATTTCAGATCTAGCTCTCATAAGATGTTCAACCCAAACATGCTCAAGCCAAATGATCTCCTTTGCTTTATATAGGCAAACTCTTCCTCAAATCATGGATCAATACCACGGGCCAAAACCATAATAACACAATTCCGTCGGCTAAATACCAAGAGTTAAACATAAGAAACCCCACGTGTGCTTTTCTCTGCCTTGAAGTAAGTGAACTGGGGGTACGCACCTCCTGAACGGGATAACTGCGAGTATGTACGCACTTTATGTAACACCGGCCTGCGTGTACGCACCTTCTGTAAGGTGTACCTGCGTACCCCTTATTTTCTTCAATATTTGATAGTTGATCATCAATATCTGCTGCTGACTTGAAGTACTGTGATCTATCACCTGAATGGGTTGCCATCAAGGACAACACTTTAGCCATAATGCCAACATATATTGATGAGCGATCATAGTGGAATGAGATAATTGTTTGACCAATTGAATCTGAATGGCAGGAGATCTAGATGGCTGGCCACGATTAGTGAGTTTGAATTTGAGATCAGGTACATTAATGGTAAAGAGAATAAGGTCAAATATGCTCTTAGCAGGGGGATACATGTGAATCACATAGCAACTATGAGTTCTTATGGGACAAACTTACAGGTTCAGATCTTACAAGAAGGACAACAGAATTATAGGTACATGGAGCTCCTGCATAAGTTACAATAGGGTACAGGTGACCAAAATGTGGACTATCATCTTACAACAGAGGGTTTGATCATATTTAGGGACAAGATATATGTGCCATACAACAATGAGCTCAAGAAGAATATCTTGTGAGAGTTTCATGCAAAACCATATTAAATTCACTCAAGATACCAAAAGTCATTGACAGTAGTGAAGAAGTTTTATCATTGGCCAAATCTGAAGAAAGAAGTGATAATGTTTGTGGCTAGGTGCTTAGACTGTCAACATGTGAAATCAAAGTGTAAGCATCTCGAGGGACTACTATGTCTAATTCTAATTTTAGAGTGGAAGTGGGGGGTCATTTCCATGGATTTCATCCAATGTTTTTTGAGGAAATCTAGACAACATGATTCCATCATGGTTGTGGTAGACAAGTTGACAAAGGTATTGCACTTCATTCCAACAAAATATATATATTTAGCTTGTGATGTTGAACAGATATTCATTAGATATGTAGTGAGGTTGCATGGTGTTCCAAGGAATATTATGTATGACATGGATGCTAAGTTCACTTCCAAGTTTTGGAAATATTTATTTGCAGGTTTGAGGATAGAGTTTGCCTTCAGCATAGCTTATTATCCACAAACAAATGGACAGACAAAGAGGGTCAACAAGATATTGGAGGACATATTGAGATGTATGTGATGCATCAACAAAGGATATGGGAGGAGTACCTTTTTTTGGTTGAGTTTTCTTAAAATAATGGTTATAAGGAGTCACTAAGGATGGGTCTATTCGAGGCACTCTATGGGTGGAGTTGTAATACCCCTATCACTTGGAGTGATCCAGTTAACAGGGTGTTGATTGGACCAGATATGTTTCCAAGGATGGAATAGGAAATGCAACAAGAATCTAAAGGAAACATAGGACAAACAATTTTTTTTTGCAGATCAGAATAGGTTTTTTAAGGACTTTCACATTGGGGAGCATGTGTATTTGTGCATTAAGCCCAAGAAGAGCTCCTTGAGGATTGGATCATGTGCCAAGCTAGCACCTTAGTTTTGTGGACCTTTCAAGATTCTTAAAAGTATTTGTCCAGTAGCTTATCGACTTGTGCTACCTCCGACAATGAAATTCCATGATGTTTTCCATGTGTCCTTTCTTAAGAAGTATGTTAAATATGTTGATCATGTGATTGACTGGTGTGTGTTGTAAGTGGAGCCAGATGGAGAATTCCAACCAGAAACTCAATCTATATTGCATAAATATATGCTCATGCTTTGGAACCAAGCAATTGAGCAGTTTAAAGTGTATTCGAATCACTTTGGGCCCGATGAAGCTACATGGGAGATGGTGGATCATATGCAGGCTATGTATCCTTCTTTATTTGTTGGTTGAGAAAATGTTTTTGGTATATGCTTTGGTGTGATTTTTGGGTACATGTACATATGTATATGTATGTAAATACCTCCACAAGTTGTCTTATAAAGCTCCAATAAGCGGAATGGGTGTCATGTCATTATGGTTGTCATGTTTTTATGTGTCATGTTGGTTTGCTTCTCAACAGATTGATCATTGTAAATAATGCGTCAATCTAAGTTATAAAGCTCGATGGGTAGTATTTTTTTTATTCTCAGTAGTGTTGCTAGTTGTAGGTGTCATTGAACACCGGGGACGGTGTTCCCTCAAGGGGAAGGGTTTTGTTACAACCTTAATAAAAAAATCATTTAAAAAATATATAAGACAAAGGTCATGGAACACGTATTTCGCGATGAATATTAGGAAAACAAATCCTAGTGTGGATGATAATGGTAAGGGCGTTAAGGATGTAGAGGTATTAAGAAGGTACCCGATCTTACTGTAGTTTCAAGATGTGTTTCCAACATATATTTCAAAGTTTCCACCTCACAGAGAAGTATACTTTTCCATCTAGTCACATGGATAGAGAGTTGTTTGTGTGACTGAAAGGCTCTAGTCACATGGATGAGCATCTGTGCAAGCAAATGGGGTCAAATTCATCCTATGTTGTGCCTACGATTAGGTCACAAAACCCTAAATCAGAGATGCAAGCCTCAGGCCCTACAGTTTCACCTCAAAGTGAACATATTCCTCCACGGATGAGCCTTAAACTTGTGCAAGCCAAAACCAAGATAGAAGAGCATCTCATCATTGTGTCTATATGATATAGAGGGAACTTATATTATATCCTTTCAAGGTGGTCCACTTTGCTTTAGGGTTGACCTTATCAAATATGCACATGTTGGATTTTCTTTATAAGTATACTTTCCATTATTCGATTTGAGTGATCTTTAGTTTGATTTTGTTCCTCTCAAAAAGAGGAATTCAATGTAATCATTATCTCCATTGGGTGAGCTATCCACATGGAATGTTTCTGCAGTTAAATATTTGCAACGCTTCCTCTCAATTAGGGATAATTCCACCTAGCTATATATGACCATCAATCAACATGTCACCCCGTCATCATATCTTATCCAATCTCAAGTATCTTTTCATATCGTATCATCATTGACCATATCAATTCATCTCTTACTCATTCCTGTGTATGTCTTGATTGTCCCTGCACATATGTTGAATATTCTCAAATCTAAAAGAAGAATAATTTTGGCATTGGAGGGGAGCTCAATCTACCACCCTCTGTCCTTCAGGCTACTACCTGGAATCTCTGTGAGTGGGCTACTACCTGGGAATATTAGCAAGGAGTCATATATATGATCTGCATCAGCCTTAGAGAGCATATCATTAGGGAGAATTTCTCAACCTAGAACCACATCTCGACCCAGAAGCTTATGGGGGAGCTACTACTATGTCCCCATATCGAGAAATAGGATATCCGAACACATAGGGTCACACATCTGAACCCTAGAATTACATCAGGGAGCTCATTCTCAACCTGTAATCATATAGGGGAACAAATCTCAACCCAATCCTATTTCCTGCCATTATTTCCATCGATGACTCTAAGAAGTCATGTGGTAAAAAACCTGCATCATAATGGACTTGGGTTTTACACCCCAAGTCCACTCTCAACCCGTTGGCCAAATGGGGAGTGATATTCCCAACAAGCCTAACTTGTGGGTATGATGCCAACTAGGGTATACTCTGCATAGACCAAGATAGAGTGAGATACTACTCCAACCCTGTGGGTAACAGATAGGGGTGATACCCTATTTTACATAGTTCCCTCAACCCCAAGAGCCCTCTATCTCAATTCCTAGCCCTAGGAAGCTCAGACAGGGGGGATATCTGGCTCAGTATCCTCAATCGGTGATGCTCTCATAATACTTATATCTCGTATCATCTTTATCATCATGTTTCAATAGCAACAATCTCCTGTTAATATAGGACTTCAAATAAAATATCATATTAGAACATAAAAAACCATATATATATCACAAAAAGGATACCATATTCATCCTCCCTCTCAAGGAGGTTCCAACCACAATCCTGAGATTGTCTCGTACAACAACATTGTCTTAATATATGAAGGTATCTCAGTCCCAGATATATGTGGGATTCTTTTCCAATCATAATGTTTCCATGTCAGATACAGATCCTGCTCAGATGACTCTCTAAGGAGCTTCTTCATCTTGCCTCACAACTATCCATGCTAGCAACATCATACTCAACGTTGGTCATGATACAAACCTCTCATCCAAGATATCATGGCATATATCATACTAATACAACATCCAAATGTTATCATCTCATCAATAATGATCCTAATCATCATTAGTATATCCAAGTAGTCACATATTATAAGAGGAATATCTCAGACAAAACATTGATCATCCCATGCAAATATCTCGAAGGATGCTTGGTGGCAATTCTATGTGAGTGAAGTGGTTCAATCATAAACTCATTAAGGTTATATGCACATAACATATATATACAAACGGGTGTTCAAAATAAAACATCAATGCTTCAATCAACTATTGGTTTCCAAGATGAGTTCAACAATATTTCTTCACAACACCTTTAAATTCAATTGGAGTGTCTAAGGATTTGCATTTCCAAATAGCTTCACAATATAGATTATCTTTTCCCAACTTCAGAAATTGATTCTCATGCTATGATTCATCATTTTGTGCTTCGAAAGCCATCTCCCGCTTACTTAGATCATCAGAGGCTCATTACATGTCAATAGTAGACCATAATTATATAAAACCGTAACCAAAATCAAATTCATATCTTGGAACACATCTTGAAGTAGAGGTTTTGGATCAACACATATTTTGGCTTCACTAGATAATATTCAATGCATACATATATGGATCAAAGAGCTAGCTTCATTCAAATCTCTATGCAAACATAAAAATTTTCCAAACCAATATGCTCGGCCTCACATAAATCAATATTATATAATCCAATCAACTGAGTCAACTCATCAAAGTTTATAAGCAAGATCAAAACTAATATCAAAGTCATCACAATATCGTATTCTTTAGACCAAGTGACATGTATATCTCTCATCAAGTCATGACTTCATCTATTATCAAGCCAAGAAGTTTTCATAAGAAATATCAACCCAAACTTCATCCAAATGTCAAGTTATGAGTTTATATATGTCAACAAGTAGTCATTTCAAACCAATATGCTCATAATATAAGTCACTAGATTCAAATGCATACACCAAGAATAAGTCATGCGGGTTCCATTCATTTGTTGAGAGATTACTTCATACTGAAATGCAACTGTCAATAGTTCAACCAATGTGCTAAGAATGAGGAGGCAAATACAAATTCATTATCGAATACCAACATTGGTCATTGGAATTCACCAGGACCACATAGCATTGTCATCAAGGAAAATCATCAGTCATCAAGTCAAATCATTAGTAATCAGGTCAAATCCCAATTTGTTTATCATAGTGAGATCTATATTCTAAAACATATTTCGACATCAAGTAAAAGTTATAAGTCATTATCAAGCATCATGTCAAGAATCCAAACACTACTCATCTATATCAATCAACCAAATCATGTCAAACTATTGTAGCACAAACTTAAATAGTTAAATCATAATGACATATCTATATGCACGTCTTGGAAACCTACAAACACAATTCTAGTCTATATATTCATATTATAGTAAACATTCAAAATTTCCTTCTCACAGATATTTATTTTGTATGATCCATATCTATAGGACTGACATATTTTAAGTGAACATCTAATCGCATGCAAAAACTTCATTTGTGTACTGCAGGCATAGTCGCACCCATAGGACTTCCCTACAAGTAGTTGAGAGATTATAGTCACACCCTTATGGATGTTATGCAAGCAACTGAGGCTTCCTAGTCGCGCTCTAAAGCACTGTACGTGAGAAACTGTGGTTGGATCTACCCAGAACTATCTCAATGCCTCAGTCGCACCCTTGAGGTTGCTTTCATGTGGTTGGGAGGCTATAGTCATAGATGTAGGCTTTCTTTCATGCGACTGAGGGCTAGGGTAAGAGAAAAATATCTCACCTCAGATCAAAAATTTGTTGCAGATCAATAATGTCAGATACATGTCTATTCATGCCTAGAAATCATACTTCAATAGTAAAGAATATACATATAATTCAAATAGTAATAGGAGTAAGGCTCTTTTAGAGATATTCTCCCTCTAAATGGGAATCCACTCCAGTCATCTTCATTCATGCAATCAACCTATCTATAATGATATCATGTATCAACAGAACTATTAGATCATAAAGTTGGACTATATCACAGATTCATCATGGTTATATTATGTTGTCATTATCTACTTCATCATGACATCAATCTATCATCAAGGGTTAGAGTCAAAGAGCTAATAGGAGTAAAATTCAAGAATCATGATCACATGCATTACTTCTTTGTCACATAACTCAATCCATCAAGTCATGACATTCAATTTTACCATATTCCATAATTACTAAACACATCAAAACATAACCATGGTCAACAAAGTATCATTAATATCAATATTGATGTTGCACTTCTCTCATCATGGCTACCATGCTACAAAAAAATAGTGTCAAGTTACCATCTACTAGAATCAAGGTGCTAACTTTATTCATGGGGTCAAGATATTCAAAATGATATATGTTACCCAAACATCAAGTATGCCACTATATAAAAGATTAACATTAAGTAACCTCATAGAATCAAGAAGTTCATTATGTCTAGAAGGTAAGATACTTGTTCAATATCAAGTGCACAATTTCATCACAAGAATCATGAATCCAAATTACTTTCATATGAATGTATGAACCATTTTAGAAGTGGACATACTCATCAAACCTTAGGGCTTATTTTTCCATCCAATATTATAGTTGAAACATAATATTGAAACAATATACCATGCATACCTTGAAGTATTCAAATACATGTGCATCTTTTCACATAACATAGGTAGTTTTTATCACTTTGTCATCTTTTCATCAAGTGCCTCTTTACCTTTTTCAGCTCTAGTTTTTCATTCCTACATCTCAAATGATCCTTAAGAAATATCTTCTTATGTAATCTCATCAAGGAGGTTAGAAGCATCAAAATACTCAAATATACATGCAGGAAGTGTAAGTAATGATCAAAACAATAATCAAATCTATGAGTCTAGAAAAAAGTAAAGACATAAAGGAGCATCATAAGTCAAGAAATACTTATCTTCAATGAGAGGTTATCCTCTCCCTATTGAAGAAAATTTCAAGAGCCATCACTTTCCATTGTCCACATATCAATGTTTCCTTCAATTAACTTTATCAACAACCAAGCCTACTAGACACTATCCCATCTAGGGCTCCATTGAATTTGACACAAGTTCTTGAACATATTCACTTTGACCATGATATGGTTTCTAGATTGCATGTGTCAAATACTTGCCAGAAACTATGGTTTCTCTCAAACCCTCACCTCATGATATCCATCAAACCCTAAGACAAAAATTACCTAAGGTTATCGTCAAACCCTAGAATTCTTTTAGGTCTCCCCCATACTCTCTTTCTTCCAGCAAAGGTGCCTCCATAGGGGTGATCTCCATGACTTTTATTTAGCCCAACTTTGAATACTTGTTAATTTTTCATAGGACTATATTGTTTTTTTTTTATTTGATAATTACATTTCTTCTTTAACACTTCACCCGATAACATTATTTGAGTTTTCATCATTATTCAGAAGCATATGAAACTATGTAGAAAGAACAATAGCATCATCATCAATACAACAAAACATAAATTAACAATAGAAGAAAAACATTCACACATAGAAACACCAAGATTGGTTGGAGGCCAAGGAAAACCCACTATGCAGAAAACCCTTTCAAATTATTCTTCTTATTAAATAATCATCAAATGATTTAGAAAAAGAGAGTACAATGATCCATATATTCATTTGTGCAACTAACCAATAAAAAAACTACAACATCCATAAAATGAACCCAATAATGTATATACTCAAAAATATGATTCTAAAGTGTGTATGGAATTATCACTATTTGTAGTCAACTCTTCAACCCTGCGGTCATTAAGAGAAACCTTTGGAAGACCGATATTTGATCTTTTAGGTCCCAGTTGTATGGAGGAGGTGACGTGGGAGAGATTGTAGCTTCCAAATCTCTTCCTTAAGCCTGACATGCGAGCGACTTGGGTCATATATAGACTGCGAGAATCCTAAACCTCCAGTTGCATGGATGGAGAGTTGTCTATGTGACTGGAAGGCCCCAAGTCACATGGTTGAGCTTCTGTGTGAATGACTGGGGTCAAATTCGTCTTGTGTTGTGCCTACAACTAGGGCCCAAAACCGTAAATTAGAGATGAGAACCTCAAGCCCTGTAATTTCTCCTCATAGCGAACCTACTCCTCCGCGGACAAGCCTCAAACCTGTGCAAGCCAAAAAACAATATAGAAGAGTGTCTCATCATTGTGTCTAAATGAGATAGAGGGAAATTGTATTTATAGCCTTTCAAGGTGGTCCACTTTGCTTTAGGGTTGACCTTATCAAATATGCAGATGTGGGATTTCCTTCATAAGTACACTTTCCCTTATCCAATTTGAGTGATATTTAGGTCGATCTTAGTCCTCTAGAAAATAGGAATTCAATGAAATAATTATCTCCATTAGGTGAGATATCCGAAGTGTAATTTAACCACAGTTGCATATTTTCAATATGTCCTTATCTTGACAAGTTTTTTGTTGTATTCCTTGATGACATCTTGATATATTATTTTAAGAATGAGGAAGAGCATGTCTAAGAATCGGGAAGAGCATGTCAAGAACTTAGCAATGATATTGGGATTACTGAGAGAGAATTAGCTGTATTCCAATATTTGTAAATTTAGTTCTTTTAGACAAAGGTACATTACTTGGGACATATTGTTTCCAAGGAAGGCATAGCAGTTGATCCAGAAGATATAAGGGGTATCATGGAGTGGGCAACTCCTAGAAATGTGGATGAGGTAATATCATTTATGGGCCTTGCAGGTTATTATAGGAGGTTCATCAGGAACTTCTCTCGCATTGCATATTCTATTACGTCACTGCAGAGGCAAGGTAAGAAATCTGAATGGACAAAATAATGTGCAACCAATTTTTAGCAATTGAAGTAGTTGTTGACAAATGCTCCAATTTTAAAGATTGCATATCTAGACAAATAGTTTGTAGTATGTACAGATGCTTGCAAGAGAGGACTTGGTGAAGTTAATATCTTAATGAAGGAAGTATAGATAGTGTGTTATTAGTCACAGAAACTAAATGAGCATGACTAGAATTATCCAACACGTGATCTTGATTTGGCAGTGATCATGCATGCATTGAATATGTGGAGGCAATATCTTCTTGGTAGGAGGTTTGTATTTATGAACAATCAAAGTGGATTCAGATACTTGTTTGACCAACTGAATCTGAATGCCATGCAAGCTATATGGTTGGCCACAATTAGTGATTTTGACTTTGAGATAAGGTACATTAAAGGTAAGGAGAATAGGGTTGCATATTCCCTAAGCAGGAGGATACATGTGAATCACATATCAACTATGAGTTCCTATGGGACATACTTACATGATCAGATATTTCAGGAAGGACAACATGATGACAGGTACATGGAGCTTATGAACATTTTACACTATGGTACATGTGAGCAGGATGTAGACTATTGTCTTACAATAGATGGTTTTATCAGATTTATGGATATGATATATGTGCCAAACAACAATGAGGTCAAGAATACTATCTTGCGAGACTTTCATGAAAAGCCATATTCAGGTCACTCAAGTTACTAGAAGACATTCACAACAGTGAAGAAGTTTTATCATTGGCCAAATATGAAGAAGGAAGTGGTAGAGTTTGTGGTTAGATTCTTAGACTATCAGCAGGTGAAAGTGGAGTGTAAGAATCTAGGTGGACTACTACAGCCAATTATGATTCTAGAGTGGAAGTGGGAGGTCATTTCCATGGATTTAATTAAAGGTTTTCTGAGGACATAGAGACAACATGATTCCATCATGGTTGCCATAGACAGGTTGAAAAATGTAGCGCACTTCATTAGAGTAAAATCTACTTATTCGGCTAGTGGTGTGGGACAAACATTCATCAAAGATGTAGTGAGGCTACATGGCGTTCCAAGGAAGATTGTGTCGGATAGGGATGCTAAGTTTACTTCCAAGTTTTGGAAGGATTTGTTTGGAGGTTTTGGGATAGATTTAACCTTCAATGTAGCTTATCATCTACAAAAAAATGGAGAAATAGAGAGGTTCAATAGGATATTAGAGGACATTTTGAGGATGTATGTGATGTATCAATAGAGGAGATGGGAGGAGTACCTTACGTTGGTTTAATTTTCATATAATAATGGTTATTAGGATTGACTGAGGATGAGTTTTTTCAAAGCACTCTATGGGTGGAGTTGTAATACTCCTATTGGTTGGAGCGATCCAATTAATAGGGTGTTGAATTGACCATATATGTTGGCAGAGATGGAATAGGAAATGCAAGTAATCAAGAAGAATCTAAAGGAAACACATGATAGACCAAAAAGTTATGTAGATCAGAATAGGTTGTTTAAGGAGTTTTGGGTTGGGGAATAAGTGTATTTGTGCATCAAGCCCAATAAAATCTCCTTGAGGACTGGATCGTGTGCCAAGTTGGCACCTCGATTTTGTGGACCTTTCAAGATTCTTGAAAGGATTGGACCAGTATCCTATCGATTTTCACTACCTCTAAGAGTGAAAGTTCGTGATGTTTCCAATTTTCCCTTTCTTAAGAAGTATGTTAAAGATGTTGATCATGTGATTTATTGGTCTGTATTATAGGTGGAGCCAGATGGATAATTCCAACTAGAACCTCAGTCTATATTGCATAAAAGGATTCTCATGTTGTAAAACCAAGAAAACGAGAAGCTTAAATTGCAGTGGAAACACATTGGGCCCAATGAATCTACATTGGATATGGTGGATTAGATGTGGGTTATGTACCCTTCTATATTCACTGGTTGAGTGAATGTTTTTATTATATGCTTTGGTGTGATGTTTTGGTATATATACATACGTATATGGATGTAAATATCGCCATGAGTTGTGTCTTAAAGCTCCAATAAGCAGTATGGGTGTCATGTTGTTATGTTTTCATGTTGGTTTTCTTCTCAGTAGGTTGATCATTGTAAATACTACATCAATCTAAGTTATAAATGTCCATGAATAGTATGATTTTATTCTTAGTAGTCTTGCTAGTTGTAGGGGTCATTGCACACTGAGGACAATGTTCCCCCAAGGGGGAGGGTTCTGTAACAACCCTAGTAAAAAATTAATGAAAAAAATATAAGACCACGGTCACGGGACACATATACCGAGTTGAATGTTGGGAAAAACATCATAGTGTGGGTGTTAATTTGGTTTATTATGGCTAAGGAAATTGGCAAAGGCAATGTAAAAGTCTTTGGAAAGGCATGAGGCATTAATTGGCATTTTATTTATGAAAATAATGGGAATTAGGAGAAAAGGTAGGTGAAATGTCACAGGTTGCATGTAAGGAGGAAAATGAAGGAAAATAATCGAAAATCGATGAAAATAGAGGCCTTATTAATAAAAATGCTTCTCAGTGTTACGAGAATAATACACCCTAGGGTATGGGTTAAGCATCTTAATAGAGTGAAGGGCATACACCAGCAAGAAGAAAGCAAACAAGCAGTTCTATTTCTTAAACTACTAAAGTAGGAAGAAGAAATAGTACCTGAAGGTCCTACATTTGAGGTCGTCCCCGTAGGGTCCAAACTCTCTGCTTCCTCCAATGCTTCAAAACCTACAACTCATTCAAGAAAAGAATATATACTAGTAGTAGTTCAAAGCATGTTCATGATATACATGTTATATCATATAAGCATATAAATATAAAATATGAAATCATACATCATTATATTATAACATGAATTAAAGCATTAAGATCATAACATCAGGAACAACATAGAGATTCTTTATTGATGATTGCAAAAGAATGTGGAAGAAAACAACCTGATTCATCCACGACTCCAAGAGATACCTTCTTTCGAATCCGTCCAAACCAAGCCTCAACAATCCTCTTTCAAATGCATACACATGGATGCGATATAAAGGAGATGGACACCTCTATGAGGAAACAAGGCTTTCCTGTAGCTAGGAGTGCAGGAGGTATAGGTATAAATCAAACTTAATCATAGACTAATTGGATATAATAGAAATACCTTATCTTTCACTCCCCTTAGGCCTTCCCCATGAGGTGTATTTATATCAACTCAAAACCTTTCTTTCCAGATGGGATACAGTTAAGCCATATGCTCCTGTAGGTAGGCTTTCAGTGTATCTCATAAACCCTGCCCAAAAAATAGGGATTTTATATTGTTTTCATATTTGAAATCATATATGCAGGTTAGGTATAGTTGAACCTACATGTGCACGCATTTTTGGAAGGGCAGAGTCACGTATGGAATTTAAAATAATGTTTTTTAATAATTGGACTAAGTCTGAAGGGAAAGGGATACCCAAGGCCATGACTCAGAGCATCAAGCATATAAAGGTGATAAATGATGCTATAACATATGCCCCCTAATATATGAGGTTAGAAGAGGTATATGATGGAAAAAATATATTAAGTGTATAGAAAGAATCATGTGAGGATTTGGGAGGAGATCACTAGATTCTAGCCTACAAAACTAGTGGAAGAGATCATATAGAAAGCTCATATATGAGGTGAGCATACCCATGCTCAGATATAGTAAAGCATGTACACACATCAAGTGTAGAGCGGATCCAATATGTACACAAGTACAAAGGAAACTGAGAAATAAATAGTGGATCATCTAATCATAGCCGCAAAAGTACATATCAAGGCCATGCCACAATATCACATATAGAATAATTGATCAATGATGCTTAAGTAGATATCTGATCAATAAAGCCACATAACTGATCCTCAAAGGTACCAAGTCAAAAAGTGGAATAATGGTATTTCATGCAACTTGGGTGCCAACATATAAGATGTTGTTGTGATGAAATGGAACTATTGGGATGTGATCCCTAAGGTCAATTTTGGGTTAATTTAATCAATTATTGAGTAGAATTTTGCAAAAAATGTAATGTCTCCATGAAATGTGGAAGTGGAGCGCGCAGCTAAGTAAGAGTCAAATGGGATTTAGCCCCTTGTATGGGTAAGTGATAGGATGGTTTTGAGACTCACCCATAGGTTGCGGGCCATGGTATTGTATTATAAAGACTATAAATATTTGAGCCATAACGAGTATAGGAGAATAAATTTTGGTGAAGACAAGTTTAAGGGAAAAATTTTCAGGCAGGGAAACTCTATTTTCATGTACTTAGGTGAAAGGGGAAGGCTCCTGCAGATGAATGAGCGGAGACCTTGGCAAGTCCGCAACTGAGTGCGCGGGCCTCTACAACTGTATGGGCAGGGTGGAAGAGTCTATAATTTGAATGTTGAATCTAATAAACACTAATTTTGGATCAAAACTATTGTTTCTATGCCTTGTTCTTAATTCTATTAAGCATATGCATTATCACTTAATGATCCATTTCTATGAAATAAAGTATATTCTCTATGAGAATTTATTAAATCTTTAATATTCGTGCATGAAAAGTGTGATGAACTGTTTCAATGAAGATATTGAAGTAGATCTGTTACTAACAGTTCGAGTCAGGTAGATATATGTGAAGGAAGATCTAAGGTTGTTATTGACTGAGCGGAAGTTGTGAATATGCATCTTTTAGGTCTAATAAGCATGATTGTATCCCTTTGTGAAGGAGGTTAGTTGAATAGAATTACAATAATAGATCTTAGGAAGGATAGATTTGTGTGAAAGCAGATCTGAGCTACAAGGGATTAGGAATACACATCACATGGTCCTTGGATGCAGAAACCTAGTTCTAGCATCCCCCAATACTTCTTCGAGTGAGACTACAACCTACGTTATGCAGGTTGTTACCGAAAGGGACAGCAGTTTGGTTTTTGTTGGTTGGCGCGAATAACTCTTAACCTAGGTCAGGCCCCCTTAAGCCAACAAAAACATATAAGGTGGATGGTGTCCCTACAAGTAAAGTGGAGGGACTGACAAGTGAAGCATGAAATGTTGATGGAACTCGTCATGTTCACCGATGACCATGTTACATTTCTACACTATGGGAATAAATGAGTTGAATTCGGCCACGTGATAAATCGCTTAATTACTAGTCATTGATGTATACCATTAACAAATGTGAGACAACTCACGATAATGATGATGAGAGTCAACGTACCTCACCATGATCTAACAAGTGTGAATAAATGAGTTGAAGTGAAACACTTGAGAGAATCTATCAATCAGGAGTCATTGATGTATTCTCACTTTCGATAGCAAAGGAGACTGCCACTAATGACTGCAAACCCTAAAGTATAGAGAAAGGACTCTAGATCTTATTCCCAGAGAAATGGGCAAGAGTCGATAGGAAAATATATGTTGGAATGAAGGAATTAGGGCATACGACATCAATCCAGCGTGAATGTATCCCATAGGTCAATAATGTGGAAGGAATCGAATGAAGAAATATGAAGTAACCATATCGAAGCACATTTTCGGCATACCCAAGATGTGCCTAGCACACTACAGAAACCCGTTGAACCAACCAATAATGAAAGCACGAAGGTGAGGAATCCACCAATAGTGTCAAATGGAAACCAAGGTACTTCATGAATCCTAATGTGTGATAATGTAAGTTGATGTCAAACACAATGGAATCCACTCAGTCAAAGACCCGTGATACCGATCGATGTTGAGCACAAGGTCACCTATCAATGATCGAAATAGGGCCAAGGTATGGCTCTAGACTTACTGTTAGAGAAATTTGTCGAAGTCGATAAGAGAAGGCCCACCAACAAGAAGTCAACAGAGACCTTCTTAACCAGCACAAGAAAAGCACCAAATAGTTGATGTGATACTGAACATAACTTTAATAGACTAGGTATGGCCTACTGAATATGTGTCAAGAGACACCACAAAAAGGTCGACTCAGGTTTACATCCATTGAACAAAAGCACGACTCAAATGTGACTATATGGTAGCATATGATAACTTTTTATAAGTTTGTCATGTAGGAGGCATAAACAAACTCTCCATATGATTGGAATAGATAACCAACCAGAGGATTACTGACCTAGTAATAAGGTTATGGCTCTCCTAAGTCAAAATAAAGCCCATCTCGGTGCAGGAAAGACTTGCTTTGAGTGCTTTGTTCAAGGGTGACACAACTGACTCTTGTTGCCATCAATTATGGAAGTAAAGTCTTGTTCCTGCTCCTTTTGGAATATATAATTTTTTTTGTCTTTTTCATATTTGGAAGTCTTGAAAAAGAATAAAGAATGCCTATGGTATAGTGGAAAGAATGATTCTCCAGATACAGATGCACTAGCTCTTGGGAGGGGAACATTCCTATGCTCAATGAAAGGTGATGAAAGTGGTCAATGAAACTCAAAGGAATGTTCTTTCCACGGGCATAAGGTGTCAAGTTACAGAGGCTAAGTGATTGCAAGGTTGATTTTGCATAAATAAATGGTCAAAAAGTGGCTTATACACGAGTTGAAGTGAAGTTGGCTTAAGGCCAAAAGGTAAAAATAGTCAACACGCAATGGAGCAGTATAACTCAACATGTGGGATCCTCTAGCGTATAAAGCCAAAAAGATAGCAAAGAAGAAGAAGAATGAAGCTTCATCACAAAAGTCATGGCAATACTAAAGAGGACTCCCAAGCCTACTCAATCTTTGCAGCATGGGCAACATATGTCAACAAGGATCTAACTAGGAAGCGCATGTAAAGGAAGGCTCTACCATCATGTCATGATTTTATAATTCGGCGAGTGAAAATGGTTTTAAAAATCATAACACAATGGGTTCAAAACTATGGAAACATATCACAGTATGGAGGTTAGAATGCATAATGCAAGGAAAATGTGATCTTCCCTAACCTATATGCCAGTGACGAAAATGATACCTACCATGATGTGTTAGCGGTCATGGAATTGAAGTGGTAGAAAAAATATAAAAGTCTTCAACTTAACCTGAAAGACAACCTATTCCAACACTCAAAGCCAAAAGGTCACAAAGTTTATAAAATTTAAAAATAAAACTTAAACTTTGTAAAATTGGGTTTTTAAAAGTTTTGAAACTACAAGTTATAAATAGACCTTTTGACTCAATAAACCTCATTTATGTTTTGAACAAGTGAGAGAAAGTGCTCTAGAGCAAAGACCAGCAACCACATCCCATCCTATTTCTTGGCTCAAACAATTACCAAACTTCCAGGTAATCCTCAAATTCGATCTTTCAATGAATTTTCATGTTTTTCAAGTATTGTTTCAAGAATTTTACCGTAGGAATCTTGTTTTTGGATTTTTACTTTGTTCGTACGTAGGTTGGGCATATAAAACTCGCCTATAAGCCCTATATGTGACTGTGTATGAAATGAACCCACATGTGTGCAGTGAAAATCTTTAAATTATGAATTTTAATGGATAAAATTGCTTGAATTGCATAGTGACTATCACATGGAAGGAAAGAGAGAATAGTGTAGTGGATAATGAGGTAATGAATGATCCATTAGCACTAGATGCATTGAGAGGGTGTGGATTATTGAAATTTTTCAAAATGCCAGATATGAAAACCAACACAAGGTTGTTGGAGATGCTTGTTAATTAATGAGATCCAAAAGAGGATGCTTTTATGATTGATCGAATGCCCTTGCAAATTGAAGTAGAAGATATCTACTTCATCACTAGAGTTTCCCGGATAGGAGAACCAGTTAACTTGCAAGGGAAGGCCCGAGGAAGACTTAGCATAGATGATTACATTCACATATATTGCGTTGGGAACAATGAGAAGGTTTGGGCATAGATCCCAATAAAGAATGTGGAGAGATTTCCCCTCATAATTCTCCTTTTTACCATTATGAGGGTAGCAGGATTAGATTCATTGCATCAAGCATCATGTGTTACAATGAGCCTAGTAGTCGATTACCTCACCACAATCTTTGATTTGTGTACAAACCTCCTAATAAATATGAAAAAACAACTCACTTCTATTAAAAGGAGTACTACAAAACATTTTGGTTATGGTACCATCCTTTTCACTTTCTTCTTTGAAAGGCTACTAGGACTCCAACCCAAAGTTATCTCTACCATCAGCAACCCAAGAGATCCACGGATAGGTAGATGGGTTGACTCGATGAAGAGACTAGGGGGTGGTGAGGTCCCTAGAACAACATTTGATGAAGATTTTTTCCTTTCGTGGGAACAACAAGTCATTTCCAACAGGACTGCCCCAATGTAGACATGGACTTCAGAGTGGATCCAAATCTAATGATTCACCTAACGCTACATGGGGTGCCATTGGTAAAATTATTTTTAAGTTTTTAAAGTTATTTGATCTTTTTTTATTTCAAAAATTATGAATTGAAATTCTTTTTTATGAGACAAAAAATCTTACAAAATTGTTTGATCATGATACAGATGTGGGACCAGTAAGACCTAAGGATCTGCCCAGGCATAGGCATCATGGAAGAGATGCATAGAGTGCTTCAGCTGAGACTGGGAGACTCCTCCATGCCGTACATAGGAACTTGGAGAGATTGACTCACCAAGTACTTATGGTAGGGATAGAGGATCTACCAAAAGCTATGCAGAGACACGTGGTAGAAGTACCACAAGATTGGGTGCACTCTTCCAATGGGTGGATAGTACAATCATCTTCTTCCGACATGCACATCTGGGGCTAGACCCATATATATAGATTAGAGATGTCCAATTTTTGATAAACATGATTGGGCTTAAGCCCTACTTTTGTAGGACATTTTGTCCTTATTTTGTATAATATTTTGAACATAAAACTTCTATCTATATATAGACAATTTCATGATGTGATTATCATATATACAGATGAATTTTTTTTTTTATTTTTTATTTTAATGTGATGAATGACTAATATGCCAATCTAATGCTTGATTAGCTATGGAATCAACAAATGAGCTTTATGATTGTGGAATATTAATAAATGTGATAAAATTAAATGATATTTGTAATAAACACACTCTCATAAATTGGCGATATAAATAAGGATCTCTCACACGATAGATATTGTTTAATTGAGAAACTACTAGTTGTGAATCCAAGTATACTACTAACGAATCAATACCAAGAGATATTGCTTTAGATAGTAAGTTAACCACATTAGTATATTCAAAAACATTATTTGAATCATGGCCGATAAATATGCCTCTCGAAACCAACAACTGAGTGTATCGATAGTAAATCACACAAGCCGCAGAAGCCAAATTCCAGGTATGTTGACTACCACCATCAGCGAACCCTAGATATACCGGATCATCCATTAATACCTGCCAAAGTAGATAAAAAATATCGATATCACTATGAACCCTATAGACATACATGCACAAATATATACAATATCTACAACCAAGCAAATGCTAGGCAAAAGCCTAAACATAATACTTTTTAAGATAGAGCCTATTTCTAGGCTTCGACAACTTGTTTCTATCAAAATCAACCAATTCGTAAGCACCCTTTTCTAAGACATTTTTAACAATAAAAGGACCATACCACATGGGTTTAAAGTTACCTTCCCCCAAGGCGTCTTTGTCTTGGTCATAGACCGAGACAAGGTCACCTTCAAAGAAAACCCTAGGATGCACAACCTTATCATATTGGACTTTCACTCTCTTTTTATGAGCTTCTCTAATCGGGGCAACATCTCACCACTACTTGTCAATACGTTCCGAACAAACAAGGTGTTCTTCAAGACTAGAAGTGTTTGGAAGAAGTTCTACAACTAATTTAAGAGAAGGAATTTCACATTCCATAGGGAAGATCGATTCCAAACCATAAACTAGTTGAAAAGGAGTGAAACCCATAGCGGTCTTAACCAACATCCAGTATTCCCAAAGTGCATGATATAACATGATATGCCAATTGGATCGAGCCTTATTAATTTTCCTCTGTAGGATGACTTTCAGGGATTTAATCACGACTTCCTCCTGGCCATTGACCTGAGGATAGTAAGGAGATGAATTCTCCTACTGGAAACCCAACTTGAGAGACAATTAAACCATTATCTTGTTCTAGAAATGATTGTTATGGTCAATGACAATATCCTTTGGAATGCCAAAGCAAGCAATGACTTGGTTGAAAATAAACAGGGCTGATGTTTCACCATCATTCACAATAGTGGGCATAACTTTGGCCCACTTAGTAAAGTATTCCATTGCTACAATAATATACTTATGACCCTTTGCTGAAGGGAGGTTACAAGTTGTAAAATCAATGCCCCACTTTATGAATGGACTGATGGTAATCACAGGAAAGAGAGGAGCTGGATGAGCACATATCCTCCAAGTATAAACCTGACAAGGATGGCATTTCTTGATCGCTTCAAAACAATCTTTGAAAATCAAAGGCGAAAAATACCCTACAAGTAGAATTTTTTGGGCTGTAGCAAGCCCAGATAGATGACCACCACAAGCTCCATTGTGGTAATCATTAAACACTGACTTAGCTTCTTCTAAGGTTAAGCAACGTCTAAGGATTGAATCAACCCTGCGACGATATAAAGTGTCATCGATAATAACATAACTTTTCGCTAAGTGACACAATTTTCTTCACTCATCCTTTGAAAAAGTGAGAGGAAACTTCAAAGTCTAAAGATATATTATAATATCTCAATACCAAGGATCTTGTGAACAAATAAGGAAAATATGCTCATCAAGGAATGATTCCTCATAAACCATTCTTCTTCACAAGGAAACTCTGAGATTAATTCCATAAATACTAACGATTTATTAGAATTGGTTGATAAGAACTGTAGATCGAATTCTTGTAAAATAACAATCCATTTGTTATATTTTCCCTCAATCACTAGACTATTGAGAAAAAACTGAAATGGGTTGACAACAGCCAAGAAAAAAGTTTTCTAAGCATAATATAGTATCTAAGCCGCTAGACAACATGTAAAGTTGTCAAAGCTAATTTCTCTATAGGAGAGTATCGTAATTCAGGACCTACCAAGCCTCATCTCGGACACTAAATCACATGCTCATGGATAGCATCATCTTCCCGAGCTAGAACTATAACAATGGTTGATTTTGCCCCAACGAGATATAAGAGGAAATCCATGTTATGATTAGGTGGAATCAGTAAAGGCACAAAGGTCAATCCTTTTTCAAAGCATCAAATGAGAACTGAACGAAATCATCCCAAAATGGAACCCCTTTCTTTAGCAATCTCATAAATCCCTTTGTAATCTCAACGTAATTGACGATCAATCTCCTCAAGAATTTGGCTTTTCCTTGGAGACTTTGAAGTTGACGGATGGTACACAGGGGAGGCAACTGAAGTATTGCCTCAACCTTGAAAGGATCTACATGAATCCCTTCAGTAGATACTATGAATCCCAATAATTGACTGGATGTGACAGCAAAAACACATTTATTCAGATCCAACTGGATTTTATAAAAACAACAACGCTCAAAAACTAATTGAAGATGATGAGGATGATCAATTCTCTTTCGAGAACGAGTAGCTAGGTCATCCAAATAAGCTTTTATGATATGTTTGATATCATTGAAGGCGTAGGACATGGCCCACTAAAAAGTAGGTCCAGCATTTTTAAGGCCAAAAGGCATCTTTTTGTATAAAAAAGTACCCTAGGGGCATATAAAAGTTGTCCTATGTTGATCTTCAAGACAGATAGTAATTTGATTATAACTTGAGACACCATCCAAGAAGGATAAGATCTCATTTCCCACACATTCATCAATAATCTAATCAATAAAAGGCGTGGGGAAATTATCTTTTGGTCAAACCTTATTTAAATCCCTAAAGTATATGCATACGCAAATTTTTTCTTTTTTTTTATCAACCAGGACTAGATTCGAGACCCACTCAGTCAACGAAATGGGATATATGAAACCTACCTTAAGTAGCTTCTCAACCTTGGCTTTGATAACTATCACTTTCTTAGGGTTTACCAGCTGAAGGTTTTTCCATATAGGCTTCACATTCGTGTAAGTCTTGATCTCATGTTGGACTATTGTTGGATCAATTCCACACATTTCCTCATAATACCAAGGAAAGACATCATGGAATTCTCTAAAAATATTAGTATAGATTTGAATTGCTTCAGGGGAGCATTTGGCTATGATGAAAACGTTCTCAATTATATTGGGGTCCATGGAGATGTTCACTGGAATAGTTTCTGAAATGATAGACATGTTACCTTCTACAAAAACCTACGTTGGAGCCAAAGGGTTTAAAATTGTGTGAACATCACCGGTCGATGAAGGACTAGACAAACTTGATTCTACTTCACACAAGTCTGGGAGAAAATATGATTGTTGATGCAAATCATCCCAGAATCTCTCTATACCATCATTGCTTCTAAGATTGCTTCCTCAGATGGAAAAATAGTATCAAGGCAGTCCATAGAAGATTTAGAGTCAAGAGTCCAAGTCGAAGCCACATCTCCATCCAAATCCTCCAGTTTAAGAGGAGTAGGATCATAATCTACAATATTAACTATAAATTGATAAGGAATTTCAGCTGCAAACATTGGATATGTCATTCCATGCACTTTACCTACTTCTAATGTGGTGGCAGATGAAGGTAAGGGCCAAGGATGTGAAAAATAATGATTTCTGAAGAACTCCCATTGGGAAGGGGCCTTGGATGATGAAAGGTACCCATCAATGGAAATTATTCGAGAAGTAGGAGAAGGAAGATGAAAGGTACCCATCAATGAGGAATACATTCCGACTCCTAAATTCTCAACAAGTTTCTTGGGATTATTAACTAAGGGAACGGAGGAATTAGAAGATGCATTGAATTCTTTTGGAGAATAATCCACCTTATCAACAGTAACAATTATCCCTTCATGGGGAAAGCATAGGATATGAAATAATCATGATACAATGGCATCCATTTCATAAATTCAAATTCACCCCAATAGAATATTTAATCCAAATTTGCATCAACTATTTCCACCTCGATATTGACCACCTTGCCCCCAACATAGGTAGGAAAGGCTAGAATAATTCCATGAATCTTATGAGAATGACCATCAAATTCAGGCAAGAGAGTAGGTGAAGGAACAACTTGAGGAGATCCTATAGTTTTCCAACATGCAATAGACATGACACATGTGGAATCTCCCCCATTAACTACAGTTCAAAAGATATTGATATTTCGATATGTAGAATTAATTTGGAAATCCGTATGATGAGGGAGTCTATTCTTAATATTTGACATGTTAAATGTAACAATAAGAGAGTTTCTCATATCTACTACCCCAATCATAGTGAGTAGCGCACTCCTTTGTGATGGACACGAATGGAGTACCTCTAATGCAAACATCGCACAAAGGATTTTAGCAAGATCTTCAACAATGGAGTAGTTCTAGGCAGCCCTAGCATTAGGGTTAATTATCGAACATTTTGTAGAGCCTTTCAGCATCCGAGGTATAAACTCAACTATAGGTCTCTCAATATGGAGTGGCTCTAGAACATCGAGAGTGGCCTTAACCTTAGAGGATTCTGGTTCACCATAATCATGTGATATTGTAGGAACATCAACATGAGAAGTCATCATGTATACATTCGATGGATTTTCCCCCTCCTGGTTTCCCCCTGTGGGGTTTCCAATATTAGGATTTTTTCTAGCAAACATTTGTTGCCCTTGGGGAAAGGGTTAGTTAGAACGGCCTAGGAGATAAAAGAACCCGACTGCACTAATAAGCACTGAAAATCCTGAATCTTAGGGATAAGATGAGTTAAATGTCTCCATTACAAAAATTTCAAGGAAACTTAACTTTATTTTTGGACTCTATTTACCCTCCCCAGTATTATTACTGGGTTTATTCTCATTACCCTTCCCATTCTTATATTTATTCTTACCACATCCATTTTTCTTCCCATCAGATTAATGATTTCCTTTCGGTTTAGAAGATTGGGTAGTGTTAATATCTGAAGGTTGAGAAGGCATAAGCATTGATGGTGATGCCTGAATCAAAGAAGTAGTTTGTAAAGACAACTACTACAATTGACTTATCAAGTTAGCCATGCTATTATTGATCGATTCGACAATCCCATCTACATGGGGAATTGGCTTCAATTTGGCTAAATTGACCTTGGATCAAGGAGCATCAGGAAAAATCTTTTCAAGGATCCTAGACTAAGAATATATAAGTTCTAATTGTTCGGATCTAAAGATAGCTTGTTCTTCAGTGAATACTCCAGAGAGCGATACATCCTTAGAAATTTTGAGTTGTAAATATCTTAAAAACCATTCGAGAAGGAATTCATTAGGAATATAGGTTTTGATGAGCCTCTTCCTTCTTCACCATTCCTGAATATTGTCAGAAATGTGAGTTGCCTTATCCTATTGGAAACTATCCAATAGTTCAGTTTTGACATCATATCGAATGGGCAACTGAAAATGGTTCAAAAACATAGTAGCCATTTCACCAAAGGAAGCAAAGGTAACCCCATTAAGCTCGATATACCATTTAGTAGCATTTCCAGTTAAGGTGCATCAAAACAATCTCAACCTAATTGAATTGTCAATTAGGGAGTTAGATGAACACCATAAATGGAATGTTGTTATATGGTCAGTTGGATCCTCCCAATACTTTCCTTTGAATTTTGGAATATCCGATGGAATTTTGGTGGGAACCAGAGGCCATGTAAGATTATATCAGATTGGATCATTCGTCAATTTTGATAGATTTGGTGAATTTAGAGTTGATAGGAATGGTAAGCGCAGAGGAGATTGAGAATTCCACCCACTATGAGAAGGATTCCCAACATTTTGAAAAGAATATCCTAGATTTGTAGAGGCAAAAGGTTGCCAAGGATTGCTCATAGAAGATACTGAACTGTAAGGAAAATCTTGTGGTCCAAAAATTTTTGGAGTTTGACCAAACCCTGCTGAAAAGTTATCATAACCAAAAATATTTCCCCCAAGTGAAGTATTAAAGAGAAAGGAGAGCCGATTGTAAGGGTTCCATGCATTAGCAAAAGGAGAATAATCTTGAAAGGATCTTATGGAGGAGTAAGGCATGTTCCCTTGTTGACCAAAAAAAATTGATTCCCGGTTCCCAAACCACTAAAAGTAGGGTTAGTCCATCCTTGGAAAGGATTATAACTTTGACCTTGAGCAGAAAAAGGAAGATATCCTAATGAAGGCTTAGAATGAGGTATATGACCACTTTCAAAAGGAAAACCCTAAAAAGAGGCTGAACCACTAGCCGTAGAGGTCATAGTTGTGGAAACAACGAATGGGATGGATAGAGGAACTGAGGGAATTGCACTAGAAGGCATCCCAAAGGGGAAGGAACTAGTGTGGGAAGAAAAATCTTGGGTGCCCCCACTCGAAGATGGAATGGAGGTAGATCCAAATATTGTAGTACTAGGAGTGATAGTAGATATAGAAATAGTAACTCATCCTTGAACTGAAAGATGAGTATGCTCACTAGTAGCACTCATAGTCGGATTCTGTTGAGTGTGGAGCACGATTGTTCAGAGGTCTTTGTTTCAGCTGGATGTATACCCTAGGAATTTTGTACACCCCTCCACACGGGGGGGTGCAGGGGGACTTGTCCCCCCCACGGGGGTCCGGGGGGGCCGATCCCCCTTGGCTGGGGGTCCAACGGCTAGCGGTCCCCCGAAGCTAAAAACATATGTAAAATTGCCTTGTAAAAGTATAGTAATTTCTAGTCAGTCTAGGCCGTTCATTAGGCAGATGATTTGAATGTAGAACTTATGTTTAGTTTAGGGTTTTTTTCCCTAGAAGGAAACCCCTCTCTTTGTATGAGGGCATTATATTTGAGGTTGTGTAATAGACATGTATTATGAGTGAGAAACAGAGAGGTGATACTGTGAGAGAAAACAGAGGATATTATAGCGGATCTACTGTAGATTATATCTCTTCATTTTGCTAGATAATAGAAAGGAAGGACTGGCTGTTCGGGGTGGACATAGCCCAAACTAGGTGAACCACGTATATCTGTGTCTCTCTTGTTTTATGCATTTTCTGTGTTTATATTTCCTGCAATATTTTATGTGTTCCATTGCTCCGTAATATATAATTTTCTAACATATTCATGCTCCTAACAATGGCCATCGAAGGAAAAGGATGATACAAACCAGGGCTTGTTGGCCTGTGAGTTGAGGTCACAACGCATAATAGAACATCTGGATAATTAGGAGGAAGAGGTGAAGAAGGAGTCACAATGGACTCAGGAATCTCTTCAACCTCAAATTTTTCTTCCGATTGGAAGAGAACCCTAGAAAGTACATGAGCATCCCTATCCAAATCATGAATTTCACCAGGTCTACCTTGTGAAACTATAGCCTGATGCAAAGGATCAATCTATGATGTGTTCATTTCTACTAATTGAAAATCACCAGTAGAATTGCTCCTACACCTTCTAGAAGAAGGCTTTGCACTTGCAGGTGAGAGGCCATGAAGGCTCTTGGACCAATGAACTGGTCCATCAACCACTTTTAATTATTATGAGAAGTTGTAAAGACTCAAAAATAAAGCTATGGAAATCTAGGAGCAAGGAGCACTCATTCAAATGTCCCTAAAGATACAATCATTCAAGCTACTTTCAAGTATTTTTGCTCCGAGTGATTAGGACCACACACCAAAATACAAGAAAGAGAAATAAAGGACCTTCCGAAGGTAGTTTGGGATAATGACAGCCCAATCCTACATCAAAGGTAACAAAACAGTTTCATTGACCTCCAATCAAAAGCCTTTGTCAGTGCAAGTACCCAAGCTTCACAAGGACACCCTCCAAAAGTACTAATGAGAGTGATACAATGTCTGCCTTAAGTACCACAGATATTCCCCCCCTTCGCAGTCACCTATGTGGCCCCTAGGAAAGGAAACTAAGGTCATCATTTCGTATCGACAGCCTAGTGGAATAGTCTTTGGTCGGGATCCAACAAGTCAGAGAGGGGTTATATCTCTTTCCTTTCTTCACTCGCCCTCATGCTTAACTCTTAGAAGAAAAGATCTTTCTTGATCAACTTCATGACACTGTATTTCACTCTTTTAATCAACTTATGTGTTTAAATTCAGAGTGGCCTTGGAGGGTTAACTCTCCACTCACCTAAATAACCTCAAATTTCACAAGCCACAAAAATCATAAGTATGGTAAGACTTAAATTGAAAAGAGGCTACAAACTCAAATAAAATGATCTGAATAGTAGCATACAAACTCCAGCGAATAAGAAAGAATTCAAGAAGACCAAGAAAACGTTTCAAGACTATAAGAAAAACATTCTCAAAAACCAATAAAACACCAAAAACGCTAACTTTAAAGAAAGTAAGGTGAAGCAATGTAAAGGCTGGGTTATAAACGAATTGAAACCAATTCTCTATTCCAAAGACTCATAATAGCCAAAAACTTCACTAAGAAGCCTTGAACCCAAACACAGAAACCAACACTTTACCAAAAGAAAACCCTAGGTTGACTAGGTCTTTCCACAAAGAGATACAGGAAACTGAAAATTTGCATGCAAGACTTTCCTAGACAATCAATGACTAAAGAAAAGAAAGAAAAAAATAGCAAAACCCTTTACTTGACTCATCATTTAAAAAATTCATTCAAAAGCAAGCATACGCGGTTATGCAGTGACAGACCTGCATGTATACACGACTGTTCTAAAGGAAACAATTGTATATGTGTGTTTCTTTGGACAAAAGTGCGTGTATATGCAATTGTGTAAACTAAAACTCATGTATAGAAAAGTCAGTAAAGAAAAATAAAAAATTTAGGTCTGATCCAAAATATCATACTTTTTTCCCAGGTTACAGACAAGTCAAAGATACTGGAAAAACAAGAAACCAAACAAGAAGGCCCAGATCAAGAAAGAAACAACCCAAACTAGGAAATACTAGATGTATTCCCCAATAGAGTCACCAATTATGTTACGGAAATAATACACCCTAGGGTATGGGTTGAGCACCCCAATAGAGTGAAGGACAAACACCAACAAGAAGTAAGCAAACAAGCATTCCTAATACTTAAACTCTAAAGTAGGAAGAAGAAATAGTACCTGAAGGTCCTACATTTGAGGTTGTTCCCATAGGGTCCAAACCCTCTACTTCCTCGAATGCTTCAAAACCTAAAACTCATTCAAGAAAAGCATATATACTAGCAATAGTTCAAATCATGTTCATGACATAGATGTTAGATCATATAAACATATAAATATAAAATATGAAATCATACATCATTAGATTGTAACATGAATTAAAGCATTAAGACCATAACATCAGGAACAAGATAAAGCTTCTCTATTGATGATTGAAAAAGAATGTGGAAGAATAAGAATCCAAGCGAAGCCTTCCTCTGGATCCGTCTAGCACAAGCCTCAACAATCCTCTTTAAAATGCATACATATGGATGCCATGTAAAGGAGATGGACATCTCTATGGGGAAACATGGGTATCCTAAAGCTGGGAGTATAGGAGGCAAAGGGATAAATAAGATTTAATCAGGGACTTATTGGATATAATGTCAATATCCTATCTTTCTCTCCCCTTAGGCCTTCCCCATGAGGTGTATTTATATCACCTCAAAAAAAATTCAGTTGGGATACAGTTAGGCCACGAGCTCCTGTAGGTAGGCTTCCAGTGTAACCCATAAATCCTGCTGAAAAAATAGGGATTTTATATTTCTTTCATATTTTAAATCATATACACGAGTTGGGTATAGATGAACCCACGTTTGCACACTTTTTTGGAAGGTCAGAGTCACATATGGAATTTAAAATAATGTTTTTTAATAATTGGACCAAGTCTAAAGGGAAAGGGCTACCCAAGGCCATGACTTAGAGAATCAAGTATATAAAGGTGATAAATGATGTTATAACACTAAGGATTAGTTAGTACCTTTTTATCAATTCAGTTTTGTGGCTCTCTCTCTCACTCTTGGACACTTAGATCATTCTTAGAGCACTCTAGAATTGAATCAAGAAAGAAAAAGAAGGAAAAAGAAGGCACGGGAAGAAAAGATCAATCAAGGAAGAACAGGTTCAAGCATCTGCAACTTGATTACTTGTAGGTATCTATTTTCATGTGCGATATCCATACTAGATGTGGCATGAAGTGTACATGTATGTGTGTTCTTGGTTCTCTTTTTGTCAATGGCATGGGTTTTGTTAGGTGTGATAGTGTTCTTTAGCCTTGCCTTTCCATTTCGAGATAGCCATGGTGTGGTGGGTTCTCTTGTATTTGGTTGAGATATATTTCTTGAAGGATTTGAAGTTAAGTGGGGTGGTCTCAGGATTTTTCACGAGTCCTAGGAATCCTGGGATGGGATACATGGTAAAGCCTAGTTATGAACACCTTGATTGAACCTAGGAATCCTTGACTGGTGAATGGTGGGATATATGGCAAATATCAAAGGTGAAAACTCTTCATTGGGCCTAGGAATCTCTTAACTGAAAATGGAGGGATACATGGTAAATCCCAAAGGGTAGTGACCTCATAGGCCTAGGGATAAATTCACCCGTAATGGCAGGATACATCGTAAATCCAATACATTGAGATGGAAAAATTCCTCACTGTTTAGGTGGAGAGATTTGGAGGCATCCATGCTTGTTTAGGGCCTAATTATCTTGTGGGAATTACGACAAAGCCTGGTTGTGTTGATGAGGGTTCAGGCCTAAGAATCCCTTGGTGGGATATACGGTAAAGCCTGAGTAATCCCTGGTTGGTTTATTTTTAAGTCCCATATTCATGCTTGGAATATGGCCCGAGGGTGATTGGCTGAAAGAAAGATTCAGTTGAGCCCAATCTATGGCTGGGTCATTCGTGGAAGTCCAAGACTTGGTTGGCTTATTCATTCATTAATAAGATCTCTTTCTCCTTGATATTTCATGTATAAATGTACTAGTTCATATGTGATTCTTATGGTTGTTATATCCTTGTTATTTTTGTTGGTTATATGTTGGGTATGAGTAATTTTTATGAAAGACTTGATATATGGCTCTCATCATGTTTTTATTAGAAAATGAATGTCTAATGAATATATGACCTAATATATGATAGTTCAACTATTTTGATAAGGCATCAATGCTTCTTTATGAATCTCAGATAAGTATGAGACCCCTATGCTCAAATATGTTGTGTTGTCCTGTAGATTATATATTTGTGACATGTTTGACGAAATGTTTGTCATGGCTAGTAGGGGTGAGATAAAGTACTTGTACCAGTGATTGTATTAGTAGCCTTATTCCATTATTATTCATCATTTCTGAAAGTTTCATGAAGTTTTGGGGAGTGGCCTGACACCTGGCCCTAAAAAGTGGCACAGAATTCAGGGTTGTTGGCTCAGAACAGCTTTGAAAAGTCCACAGTTGTTGGCATGCCTTGTTATGGGAGTGAATGGAAGGCCTAAATTGCATGGATTGCTTGTCATGCGAGCAACTGAGAGTCTATATCAGTAAAATTTCAATTTTTCTTAGGGGTTAAGCACCTAAAAGGGTTGGTTTCTTCTTGAAGGGTCTGTAGCTCATGAGGAAGGTCAGGTTGGTTTGCTTTGGTTGGTTCCACTTCCTTAACTATGCATGGGGAGTTGAATCACATCATAGTATCCTCTCTTCACATGTTTACCCTAGTGGGCTGATTAACTTGGGTAAATGTGGGAGGGTGTTACACCCAAGTTGTTTTAGGGATCCAAAGACTAGCATCTCAACCCATAGCCTCCAAGGAACCTAAAAAACAATCCCCTTCACTTCTCTTCTCTTCTCTTCTATGCTTCTTCCTGTTGAATGTTGTTCCAATGGATTCTCTCTTACTTGAGTGAATGAGGAATGATCAAATAAATTCTACCCATGAGGTTGAACTTCTTATTTTCCCCTGTTGCTTTTCCTTGTTGCGTAAGGATTCCCATCCTCATCCTCGTTTCCTTGCCCAGTCTAGTCTTCATAAATTTTTCTAGTCCTCTTTCCTTGTTAAGGTTCTCAAACACATGGGTCTATGTACTTTTCTTTTTAGAACATTTTAATTCAAGAACTAGTCCATTTAAAACATACATGTACTATCCTTTAATGGTTGTCCCAAACAATCCAAATTTCTTGCATAAGAAAACATTCCCTATCACAAGCAAGTCATCCCCTTAACTCTTGAATCTATGTCCCTTTTGACTCAACCCTTTTTACGATATTTTTGCAAAATATTTACATTGCATTTTTATGAGGAATCTTGGGTTGGGGATATCACATTGTCCCATATGTTTCCCATCAAGCATAGGGCTTCGTATCCCCTATCTCTAAGCACATCATAACCTCAAAATACCCTAATTCTAGTGGAAAAATCTGCGAAGGCCTCCTCCACCTCATCAAGGGATTATATATCCTAATATATTTATCTAAATGCATCCTTCATCCCCTACGAAATATCACCATCCATGTGAGGATGGAATCTATGTGAAGGCCTACCATTTAGTCAGTCATTGTTATAATATTTTGGATTCATTGAGTAAGCCAAGTAATGCAAAGGTGTGTGATTATTATCCTTCCTACTAATAATAATATCCCATGTATTCATTGAAGTTCCATACTCAGGGCACTCATTCTCTAAATAATGGTCTTCACGAACACGATCATGGAATCCCACCCCTCATAAACCTCTTCTCGGATAGATTGGGCTATGTCTTCAAATAAAAATATATATATGATAGGGGTTAGTTTGTGTTTTCAAATCAAAATAAAGCGATAGTAGGGTCCATGATCTTAGTTGTAAGATCTAGTCTCTCCCACCAATCATCATCTAACATTGTATCCTTGACCATTTTTAAAGAAGATTGATCTATCTTTTTCCAAAAGAACAATATCTAAAATAACAGTGGACCTAAGAGAAAACTCGATATGAGGTCATTGGTATGGTTTTGTAAAAAATTGTAGATATGGTGTACCTCCTCAATAAGACTTCTAATACATGCCACATCAGAGGTAATAGATTTAAGTGTTAAATTTGAAGAATGAATGATGTAATGCGCTCAAAATAATTGTGGACATTTAGTTGCCACATCATGCTAATAGTATTGAAAACAAGTGCATTATATGTAATAATTTGGAGACAAGAATCAACACCTGCATCTTCAATAAATTTAAGGAAAAACTCACCCATATATTGTGCGTATTTTCCAAGAGAATCCATAAATTTCAAGAATATTGGTTCATTGAAGGAAGAATCCATATAGTTGATGAATGGATGGTGTGTTGCATATTTCCATCCATTAGTAACGATACTAAGACTAGATGAGGGTCATGATTATTTAATAGGCTCTAGATTTTTATCTACCTCCTTCTTTCTCTTAACCAACAAAGTGGTTTTAATCTTCTTCGAACTAGGAGGAATGTAACTTGTTGGATCCCCTTGATATAAAGCTCAAAACATGTCAATAAGAAAAGGAGACCTTACAAAACTAAATAACATAAAGTTGAGATAGAAAAAAATCCAAAGGTAAGATCACTCTCATCTTGCTTCTCTTGCTGAAATATTTTGTCTCTTGAACTAACTACTCTCCTTTTTGTTTCTTGAAATACACTCCCACTCCAAATTGCATAATTTCTAGATGATTTCCTCAAGAACACAAGACGATCCTCATTCTTGGTTTTACAACATGTTGTTGCTATCATCGCCACACCAACATTAACCTCTCTTTCTAGTTCTCTTTATTTGGATTCACTTACTTCCAAACATACTCTAAGTCCACAAGGTGTGCCCAACAAATGACCCTTAACTATAAAAAGGGTACTCTTAAATTAACTATGGAAAAAACTACATAATACATTTCCAAAGAAAATTCCCTCGTCCCTTTTACATAGTCTTAGGCCCTTTACGTTTTGTAACATACTTACACCATGGATACTTTTGTTCTTGATATTTTTATCTTACTGAAACAATATTTTGCTTAAAATTTGAACCTTTTTTTCTATTCCCACTTCCAATAGATAAAACAATGCTAGACCTTGAGAAAATGAAGAAGGGGGAATAACACTAGTGGGGGCATTTTATTTTTCTAACTACCCTTGATGATTGAGCCAGGATTTATGTGAAATGAAAAAGGAAATGGATTACTATAAGAAAAATCTTGAGTATTAGTCGATAAATACACTTACCCATCAATTGAAATCCATTCTAACACTACTAAATATCCCACTCCAAAACCTCTTATATCTCCAACCTATAAGTAAAATGTGTTTGAATGAGACGAAAAATATATTTTCATGGGTTGCAAGCCACTTTACCATAGGACAGGTTTGTGAATTTCAAAACATGATGAGGGCACATGTCAAACATGAAAAGTACTCGTCGAGGAGGCATTTTGAGATGTCTAATTAATTAGATTTCACCTTTGTTTTCAAAAAAAAATTGGGGAAATCATTTGGAAATATGATTGAGGTTGTATTTCCCTCATTTAACTAATAATTTCCCTATGCTAGAAATGGTATTGTAAACTACAAATTTAGGATTTAGGTATCATAAATTTAAAGTGAATTGGTAGTGTAAAGTACAAATCTAAGACATATGAATGATAAATTTAAAGTGTTAGTTAATTTAAGATTTAAATATTATAGTTTTGAAGTGATATCTAGAAGATATTTATTATATCGAGAGGCGCTTTTCAGCCCAACATGGAAGAGATGTTGTAAGGTTATGTTATGTTATGTGAAAATTTAGACTTGGTCAAATTACATAAGAATACAATAAAATAAAATAAAACAATAACATTAGTAATATATAATTATTAATTAAAACATTTTGGCTCTTTTAATTTACATAAGAATAAAATAAAATAAATAATTATTATAATAAAACTAGCCTAGATCTGTCAAGTGCTTAGAGGGATCAAATCTACCAAGATGCAAACTTTTCTTAAAATTTTGCACTCAAAAAAGAGATTTGCACTTTGAGAGAATATTTGATCCCTCTCGGTGCTTGACAGATCCAAAGTTAAGATAAATCCACTATGATATTTAAACATTTGTCTTTGACTTCCAAAAACTCTAAAATATTAATAACATAGATAAATTGAAGTTACCGCAACTTCAAATAAATCCAAGTGATTCATTTTATAATCTTTATAAACACATTTAATTGTGTATCATTATAAATATATTTAGATTATCTCTCATATTTATAAACACATTTAATTGTGTATCATTATAAATATATTTAGATTATCTCTCTCATATTTATAAATATATTTAGATTATCTCTCTCACATATATATTTATATAATTTGTTAGT
>APFE031075720.1:173779-192803 GCA_000404065.3 Pinus taeda | reverse complement strand
AGTTCATTCATATTCTTTTCAAAAATATTGATACAAACTATTGGTGTGTCACTTGGGAAACCATACCAATAACATGCATTCAAAGTTTTGTGATAAATGGTTCCATTTTCTACATGATATATTGTCAGAAAGAACATAAAATTAGTATAGAAATTAAATGCAATACTAAAAAACATGTTAGTGATATTGACAATAAAAAAATTTGTTTAAAGTGACTAGCTTCATTGAACTTCATTCACTACAAGGAAAATACCTTCTATTGGAGGTTTTTGCGAAGGCCCCTATAACAATAGCCCAAAAATGCATTTGTAGAAGAGGTCACTAGTGGAGGTGGGTGGACAAATGTTTTAGCAGATGTTTCTTTGACAATGTGTCTAAATTATTCAAGCGCACTAGTGCTTTACCATCCATACATGCATCAGAGCTGCATATAAAATGGTGCATTGTGGAATTTTTTTTTTTAAAAATAAAAAACCACGATGTGTTAAATATTGAAACACATTGATGCTTGAATATTTGTTAGCACCGAACTTCTTTATATAGTAAAACATACCAACGATATTCAACAATGACGTCTGAGTGCAATGAATGTATAACAACGCCCTGAGCATCTTATAAAGAATACTAATAGACGACTTCTAATTTATAAAAAATGATTGGTGCTATTGTAAAACCACAACACCGGTGTGTTACAAGTAATGTAAAGCCCAGGGGCATCTCAATAAATCACTGGGATAATTTTAATTAAAAAAAAAAAAAAAAATAGTACTTTTGGATATATCCCACCTCGATGATCTTAGCTTCGGGTTAAATAAAAAACCCTCCTGACTGTGATTTTCATTTTTACCATCTACAGTACAGGAGAGATCTGAAGCACCAATGCCACTCTTTCCATGTGCAAGCTCCTTGTTGTCGATGCTTCTCTTGCTCACCACCTTTTAGTATTGTGCTCACTATTTGAGTTTTCAATTTTTCAATCAATGTGAAAATTTGTTTTTCTCCATTACATGTCTATAATGCCTCCCTGACAACCAAATGTTCAGTTAATCTCTATGTTTCTTTCTGATTTATTTTTTTAGAAGATTAGAATTGCAAATTAGGTTGAATTTCTCATTACTTTTGCAAAAACTAAATTTTCAACGCACAGTGCACTTGATATGTTCAGTTGACACTGGGAGCGGTGCGCCTTGTAAATTTACAAAGTGCATTGTGTTTTGGTACGTGAAAATAACACAACATTGTTGTGGCAGTGACTTTTGTAAATAAATGCACTGGGAAAGATGTGACATATTGTGAGCCTGTGCATGAACATAACGCATCGTCGTTGTGGCAATGTGTTTTGTAAATATAAATGTACCAACAAAGATGCGACATATTGTGTGTTGGTGCATCATTCCTGGTGCATTTATATTTACCAAACACACCACAAATAAACATTTAAAAATATTCCTATAGCTCGGTGCGTTCGATAACCTAAAAGTATTGTACCGATGCCAAACAGTTATACGTGTGCACAGGTGCACAAGTATATCGCACTGCTATGAAAAGTTAAATTTTTGAAACACCCTTGGTGCATCATATTTATGTATGCACCATTACCAATGCGGTTATAGTTGAAAGCACAACAACTCCTGTGCATGATTATGTTTTGAGTGCATGGGTAATTTATTTTTTATTTTTTAAATTGAAAGTTATGTTTCCATAATTATAAATACATGTTTCATTTAATAAAAAAAATTGTATTTTATGTATGAGGCTGATGTATTTTATATGTCAATCATGTAGCAGAGACATCACCAGAGAGAGTAATAGTAGGAGAAGGAGAAGCAAGCAAACCCATACAATATGGTCCAACCATTATAGGCCAGAGAGAGGGAGAGGAATTTATACCCTCGCACTATTACTACAATGACTTGAGTGCTCTTGAGGAATGTAGGCATCCTTAAGTACTGTGAGGAGGGTACATCCCAGAAGGCGCACTCTATCTTATTGACACATTTGATCTGCCGATGGAATGTCCAACAACATGCTTTCCATGTCGGCCTTGAGTTATGGTATAGGCCCACTGAGGAGTAAATATACTTTATCGCTGGCCTATCCAAGAGAGGGGAGGATTTTCCCAAATTCCCTCAAGTCCCCCATGGTTTTGCAGTGAAAACTCAACTTGCATACACTTTGAGATATGCCGGGCCTCATGTAGTTTGTCCATCATATTTTTAGGTCTATGGTGGATAGTTACGGATTTCTTCTTTTGTTATAAATGAGGCTAGGTGCCTCCCATTATTAGTGACTACCATTGCAAATTCTTGTGGTGATGGGAAGCACATTATTTTCCCTCTTTTGTACTATGTTAATTCTTTGATTCAAGTGTCATGTTGCATCAAATGGTCTACTATTTTTTTGAGGTGGTTTTTTATGTCTTTAGATAGATGTTTTACATTGTCGAGATAGGGGAGGGAGACCTTCTCCTTTACTTCCGAGATTTTTTGTTTATTTTTTGAGGGATTTTCAGAGACGAGGCCTAAATTTGATCATCACCCTCCTAAGATGATCACTGAGGCCCGGATGCACATGTGGGGGTAGATGATTCCCAAGAGGTGCATGTCAAAGTTTTCGGCCAGGATTTTGGATGAGGCACTAGCGCTACTACCCAGTGTAGATGACCATGCATTTGTCGTGTTATTATATCCATACGCGGGGATTGATGAAGAGGGTGTCCCAACATCTTCTTCGCAGTAGTTGACCCTCCTGATGATAGAGGTAATATTTGTGTTTTCTTTAAATTAATCTAGTTTCTTTTTTTTAATGAATTAGAATAAAGTTTATTCTAGCACATTCTTGAACTTGTTTTATTAAACTATTTAATAAAATTATCTAATTATTTTTGTGTACTATATATTTTGTAGACATCCACTCATATGATGGGGACATGCCTCCTCCCAAACCATCGAATGGAGGATATGAGGAGATGGGTGAGGCCGAAGATGGTGAGCCACATCCTCATGGGTGTGTGGGCATCCAAGGATGAAGGACTGCTATGTGATTTCCTATGGACTACTGTGACAGAATGGCCAGAGTTTTGGTTTGTCAAGGAGTTTTCCCTACGAGGCCTTGAAAACTCCCTGACAAACCAAAACTCTAGCCAATCTATCATAGTAGTCCATAGGAGGTCTTGAGATATTAATGCATATCTGATGTTCATGGATCTCTACAGGACCAGTCTATGGGATTTGATGTCTCTTATGAAACATGTCATTGGAACTAGTACTTTACTCAAAGTTATGAGGACTACAGGGCATCATGTAGCAGCACATCCATCAGATGAGATTGGTCATGATGATGATGAGGGTGATGATCATGATCGTGATGATGAGGATCATGACGATGATGCTTCTAGTGGTGCCACCCATCATATCACGTTCATCAGGGTGTTTTTTATCCTTCCGGTAGTACACCTGCTCATCAATCGCCTAATGATGTCAAGATACTAGAGCTAGAGGATGTGCCATATGTTTCTCCTAATAGAGAAAACCGACCACCTTCTCCTATAGACCAACCACATCCTTCTACTACAGGCCAATGACCTATTATTCTTTCACCTTAGTTGAGTTTGAAAGATGTACATGATCAGGAAGTTGTTGACCATCCATCTTCTTCTATTACAGACCAGGATACATGAACTACTATGTTTGTTGTATCATATATTTGATTGCACTTATTTGACTTCATGATGTAGTTATTTGATTTATATATATATGGTGGGTTTTTTTTGTTCATGTTTATTTACTTAATTTATATGTTGTTGTTGATGTGTATATTGTTAGGTCATGTTAGATATGTTCATTTAATGTGCTTGCGGATAGATGTGTACATGATAGAAGTTAGTTGACATGAGATTTATATTAATTTGAGGATGTGCACGGTGATGATGTTATATTACAATCTTTTTGTTTTCTTAGATGTGATCACGATGATGATGCCTTGTTAGATTATTGGGTTTGTGTGCTAGCTAATGACAATTATATGTGCTACTAAAAGTGTATATAATTAGACGATGGTAGTGAATTCAAATGTGTGCTTTAGATGATGTTTATATTTGTTAGATGGTCATCGTCATGAATTTTATTTTTATGGAATAATTTTTATTATAGATTATGTACTCATGAATTTGTATCAAACTTATATATATGAAATTGCATGTAAAATGACTTACTTTAAAAAATGCAACGATAATTTTATAAATTACAAAGTTTAGTATGGTTGAACCTATGATTGTAAAATCACAATAAATATTTTTCTATTGCTTAGATAGTTCATTGATATTTAATTAATTTAATTGTAAAATATTTTAATACTCACAATGATAAAATAATTAAAAGTAAAATAATTTAGTTAGTTCTTAAAAAGACAAAAATGTGTAGCTCATTCAATTTTTAATATAAAATATTATTAATAAGAAATTATTCAAAAATACAATTTAAGTAATTCAATACTAGTTTACAAAATTCCATATATTGTTAAATTTAAAGTAGTTAAGTCATAATTTTTTTACAACCTGCAGCCTAGATCCATCTTAACTCTAGATCTACCAAGCACCCAAAGGGGTCAAATCTCTTGAGATGCAAACATCTTTTTTAGTGAAGAGCTAATTGATCACTCTACACCCTTAGTGGATCTAAGTAGCGGGTATATCAATATATATATGTAGTTGACATCAAAATATTTTATTTATAATTCACGTTCTTCGTATTAAAATGTTAAAATATGCCCCATCATATTTTTTTCCTATATGTATACATTTAATTGTTTTCTTATTAATATTTTCTAAAATATTATATATCAAATCCATATTAAACATTGAAAATTTTACAAATATCCCTCATACATTGAATTAGAAAGCAACTTAATTTAATGGAATAAGAATTGACTCAACATTTCTCCCTCACCTAAGTGAAAATATAAAGAAAAAATTTTCAATTTAAATTATATATTTCTCTATATAAATATCTATAAATTTTATTATTTATATGGACATTAAATATTTTACTTATGGTTGTCCATAAAATATTTTTTGTTATAATTATACTTTAACATTTAATATCACATCAAAATGGAAACTTCGAATTGAAATTAACAACATAATGTAATATCAATAATACTACTTCTTGTCATGTGAAAAAAGTATAATTTTTCTTTTTTTAGTTTTTTACTCGTTACATTCTTCCTATAATAAAGGATAAATAATTTATCTTTACTTTTGATTACTTTATATCTATATAGAGTTATATAAGATTAAGGTGTAAATTGAAGTATTTTTCTTATTACTATTTTTAATTTGTTAATTTCAATTATTATTTTACTATTTTAAAATGTAACATTATGTGACAACATCTCTCCCATATTGAGTTGTAGAGCATCTTTCGGCTCAGTTAATTTAGATTTAATATAACTTAAAAAGAACTATTTTTAGAAAAATTATTTTGTTACTAAAGTTATGAGATTTTCAAGGGATTTAAATTTAATATTTATAACAACTCTTACCAATTTAAATTAAAAAATTATTTCTAAACATGAGGATAAATAAATGTAAAATAATGTTTGTGATATTTTCTTTATTGGAAGTTCTCCCTTAAAGAAGCAAGTTAATTTCTTTCTAGTAATAAAGATATAACATTTTGATGCCATTTTGGTTCTTTATTTGCTATTGTTCTGGCTTTAATTTAACTCTTTTTAATAATAAATATGATTTAAATAATACAAAGTAAATTATCACTAGATATTCACTAAAATTCATGTTTTTCACATTTCTTCTAGCTAATATTACATCATGTTCACAATGATAAAGACATGACTACTTTAAATAATTTAGCTACAAACACACACACACACACATAGATATGAAACAAAAATATCTCTTAATCACCATCTAAATATGAAACAAAAATGCATCACCAAATCTATTTAAAACTCAAACAAATGCCTCTTAGTCACCATCACAAATGCAGTGTGCTTGGTATGTTCTGCTCGCACCAGTGTTATCATATTTACCCAACGCACCATCTAAATAATATTTAAAAATATAGCTATATCTCAATGCGTTTGATAATGTGAATGTTTCATCCTGGTGCAAAAATGTTATATGTGAACATCAGTGCATATGTGTGATGCACCACTATGAAAAAATATATTTGTGAACAAACAATAGTGTGTCATAAGTATGTGTGCACCATCTATGATGCGGTTGTGTTTTACAGAGCATCGAAGTCAGTGCATCACTTTGTTTTTGGTGCACTGATAAAGTTTTTTTTTTTTTAATTGTAAGTTAAATTTCCATATTAATAAAAAAAAATTCATTTAATAAAAAACAAATGTATTTTATGTGTGGGGCTGGTGTATTTTATATGTAAATCATGTAGTAGAGACATCAACAAAGGGAGCAACAAGAATTGGAAATACTTAATGAAATAATGAAAACAAAAACCTACAACAATAGTATAAATGATGAAATAACACGAGTACATATCACTCTCCATGTCATCACCTTGATTATCTTCCTCGTTGCTTGGCATGATAAAATTGTTGTTCTCAAAAACATGTTTTTATTTAGGGTCATGTCTTAGTACAAACCACCAATCCATATCTAACACAACTGGGTAACAAAATACCTAGTTGCGGTGTTTTAGGAAAACATAAGGCTCCCTAGCTTCATGCCACATATTTCTAGTGTTGATAGATGTCAAACCATAATCACGATCTTCCTTTACATTATTATGATCAAATATAATTTGCAGTAATGTGAGTAATGATAGAATTTTACCTACATGATCTTACCAACCATGTTGATACAATGGATGAGAGGACAGTGTTGGCTCAACTGGAAGTGCTTTGATGGAAAATTCTAGGGAATTGTCCCCCTTCGATGTGGTGATAATGGAAAAAATTGTGGTGCAATCATCGGTGAAACCCATTGTAACAGTAAGGTATCATTGATTAAAAACAAGATCACTTCACTAATGATAACATTTGATAATTAGTAGGCAAATTTAATTTGTATCAACGCCAACATCTGGTGGTCAGCGGGTAGATCTAGTTGTGCATCAGCAAAAACATCTAATGGTTAGTAGGTACATATGGTTGTGTATCAATAACAAAAATTAAGCCTCCATTATTTGGTTTCCTAGCAGTAACATGTACATTGGGTCTCAGTGTTAGCAACAATTTTGAACCTTCAGTATCAACAAACTAATGATAGGTGGAACAAAACAAATATTGTAAGGTTATTACTGCAAAAAAGAATGTGCTAAGTGCCAGTAAGTTTTTAGCCACCACGTTGTCTAACCACACCCCAAAAGGGTTTTTCACCATTAGACGTTTTAATTTTAATTTTATTTATTTATTTATTTATGATTACTATTTTTTTTTAATGATAAAAGAGATAAATTCAATGGTTGGAAACACACGAAAATTTTCCTTTTCCCTAATGACGTTGATATCTGAATCTGAGATAATGTTAACAAATGAATCCTTATAAGTCGGCTTGTGATACAACCGAAGAAGATGTCCATTAACAAACAAATATGTGTGCAATTCATTAATGGTTGTTAGTATTAAAGTCCCATTTTCAAAGACTTCATACACTATAGAAGGACCTAGCCATATGGTATAGAGCTCTCCATTAAAATCCTTAAATCTAGAATCCTATAATAGATCCCAATCACCTTTCTAAAACACTTTCCTTTCAATGAAATTGTCATGCTACTTGGAATTTTTCTATTGGAAAATATCAATACGTTGCACAACAACCATGTGCATCTCTCCCAATTCATTTAACTGAACTAGACAGTTTTCTAAGTTGTAGTTAAGTCCAAATTCACATCAAAAGTGATTTTGAGTGTCATTATTTCAATATCAATGGGAAAGGAAATATTATTACCATACATGAGCTCATAAGGAGAAAAACATGTGGTATTCTACCAAGTAGTTTTGTAAGCCCAGAGCACCTCTGGAAATATTTTGGCTCAATCTCAATAGTGACTTTCCACAGCCTTTATAAGGATTGCTTCCAACATTTTATTAGTAATCTCCACCTTTCCATTAACCTTTGGATGGTAAGATGAAGTGAGCCAGTGATTGATCTTATATTTCTTAATAAGGTTCTCTATTAACTAGAAAGTGAATTGTACTCCTCAATTGGTAACTATCTCCCTTGGCACCTTGTAGAGTGTAAAAAAATTTCAAATGGGAAGTATGAAAAGCTTGTTCAATTTCCTTTAGAAGTGCCTCATATTCAACGCACTTGGTTACATAATATGTACATACTAAAATATAATACTTTTGGTTAGATGGGGGATTTATTGGTCCTACAAAATCTAAGGTCCATCTCTCAAAAGGCTATATCACCAATTGAGGTTGTAATGACATGTCATCAGATCAAATAGGTTGGCCCATCTTTTGGAAGTTGTCACACCTTTTTATACACTTTCTTGCATCCTAGAGCATGGTAGGAAAAAAATTCCTATAAGAAGCACCTTAGGACCTATTTTCTTGTCAGCAAATGTCCTCCACGGGGCTCGTCATCTCAAGCCTTCAAAATGCCATGGATTTCATATTCTCTTACATAACTCTTGATTTGATTATTCAAGATGATATGAAATAGATAACCATACAAACAAAAATATCGGTCACTTTTTTGAATATTTTTTTGTTTTCCTAGGAGAATGGTGGTGTGGAAGTTTCCTTGCATCAATATAATTAGCAATACTCACATACTAAGGTGAGTGAGTGGAAGCTACAATACAATATTCATCTAGAAAAGAATCCTCAATAGGTAGATTATCATCATTGTTTGGAAATCTAGAAAGAAATTAAGCAACAACATTATCTCTTCTAATATCGTCTAAAATGGTGATATCAAATTATTGCAGTAACAATAACCACCTAGTGACACTACCATTTGTGACTGACTTATTCATTAAAAACTGAATAGAAAATTATTAGTGTGCACAAAAACTTGATAGTCTATAACATGTATAACAACAAGAAATCCCTTCTCAATTACCATGAAATTTAATTCTATAGGACTTAGATTCTTACTGATATAGTAGATGGTATAAGGTTTATTTCCTTATTGTTACAACAACACAACCCCAATGGTTGTATTAGAGGCATCTGTAGAGATATGGAATGGAAAGGTCGAATTTGGTCTTCGCAAAATGAAAGCTACTATTACATACCTCTTAAGATCTACAAAAGAAATTTTACATTTTTCATTCCACATAAATTCTTTATATTTTTATAGCAGGAAAATAATGGAGATGTAGTTTTAGTAAAATTTTCTATAAGATCTAATAATAACCCACATGCTCTAAAATTATACTTACCTATTTTTGTGCCGTACGAGTAGGAATATTTAGGATTACCTCATTTTTTGATGGATTGACATGTATACCCACAACAAAGAGATAGTGTCCCGACGTGATTCCTTCATTCATCATCAGATGGAATTTTTATTTACTAAGAGAGAGATGGGTTTGAATATAATGTTAAAGCACCTTTTCAAGATTATTTAAATATTCATCACACTTATCACCATATGGTGTGAAATAATCCATGAAAATTTCCAAACGGTCATTAGCCAGATCAAAAAATATTCCTAGTACAACTTGTTGGAAGGTTGTTGGTGCATTACAGAGCCTAAAAGGATGGAATCTATAAGAAAATGCACCCCAAGAGAAGGTGAAGGTAGTCCTGTCTTGATCTTCAAGGAAATATGATTCTGATTATAACCAGTAAACCCATTAAGAAATGAAAAACACATTTTACCAAACTGGGTATCAAGGATCTAATTAATAAAAGAAAATGGAAAATGATCCTTTTGACTTGATTTATTGAGCTCAATGTAGTCAACACATATTCTATACTATCCATTCTTCTTAGGAACAACAATAAGAAGACATACCTATTGACTATAAGAAATTTGTAGATGAAATTTGCATTTAAGTTTTTGAAGTTCCTCCTTAACAACATCTCTCAATCTAGGGTTCATTCTTCACTAAGGTTTTCGAACAAGTTGGGAGCCATCCTTTAAATAAATATGATGGGTGCATTCAATAGGGTGCATTCCCTTCATGTCCTTATAGTCCCATTGAAAATCTTATTTATACTTTCTCAAAAAACAGTACCAACTTCTTTGTTTTCATAGGGGATTGATTAGGGTTAATATTCAATGTATTTCAATGTTCAATCTCAATTGGAATACTCTTGAGACTAAGGTTAGTTAAGATTTATTCTATAATAATATCCTTAGTAGCTTCATCCTCATTGGGCTTGTCAATTATTAAACTCAATATCTAGGACAATGAATGTGTAACAACAAATGGATCATTGATAAAACTACTAATGGTGTCATTCTCTATCTTATTTTTAAAATATAAGGCCTTTCCAATAGTAAGGAGTGGTCATGTATAATCTCCTCATTTCTCAAAACTAGGCCATAGAGGGATTTCATGGTCAAACTCAACTTAGCTAGAGGATAAATAACACAATTTTGGTAGTATTCTCATCAAATATAGTCATAAATCCTAATATGTAGTAGCCAATCAAGGTCTTCTTAAAATTAGGGGTGTCCTCCCAAGTGAGTCTTAGGTTGTAACACTACAAAATCGACTTGGTACTCCCAAGAATCAACTGAAATAAATATATCCTTGGTATCCCAATAGGCCAAATTTTAGATTTGTTAACTAGTTCCAACACATCAAATAGATTGGAGAATCCAAACAACTCAAAGGTATCCCTTGTCATTATAGTTATTGTAATACACAAATCAACTAGGGCATTTTGGATGGTTGTTTCTCCAATATGAACAATCACTTTTGGATTCCTGGGGTCCTTATATTTGGTAATTGGAATTTCTCCTAACATCAATTTTGACAATTTTCCTACCACATGCTCAATAGGTGGATATCGAAATTTCCTACTAGGTTTCTTGACACAGAGTTCCCTTACTATTTTTGTACAGATTGGGACATCTCTAATTGCTTACAGTAGTGGAATTTAGACATGTAAATTCTTTAGCCCTTTTAGAAAATCATACTCAGGTTGAGGGGTAGCATTAATTATAGTTAATCCTCTTAGATATGGTGGGTTTAGAAAATTATCAGTATTGATAGTAGCTTCTAATTACAACTCATAAAGTTCTAGGACCGTTAAAAATTCCAAATGGTAGAACATGCTATGAGAAGATCCATCATAAGTAAGTAAATGCATTTTTTTCATTGCCCTTAGGAGTGATCAGAATTTAGTTGTAATTTTTAAATCTATCTACGAAAGAGAAATATTTCTTCCGTGCTAAGGTATCTAACACCTAGTTGATGAATGCTAACGAGAAGTGGTCCCTATGAGTGGCACTGTTGAGTTCTTTAATATATACAAAAATTGTCCATTTTCCATTTTTTATTTAAATTAAGAGAGGGGAGACCCATTTGTTGTTAGAAATAAGGTAGGTAAATTTAGTTTAAAGAAGCTTCTATAACCCCTATTCGATGACGTATTAGAGGGATGAATCCATTTGTGAATGAGGTTGATGAATAGGTCTTGAATCTTACTTGACATAAATATGGTGGGTCCATAGATAAGGATGAACCCCCTTCATGTTAGTGTAATCCTTGGAAAAAACATCGCTATGCTTTTGTAGAACCTTAATCAATCATTATTTTTGGTGTTCTAATAGCCCTGGATCAATATTCAAAAATTTCTCAGGGTTGATGTCCACAGTTTCCAAGTTTATCTCATGCTCTTCCTCAAAACAAGACTTGTGCTCCAAAGGTGATGCATTTACTGTGGCAAGAGAAGTATTGACTTCAAGGTCTAATATATGGGTGAGAATGTGTAAGTTAGATGAGGAGGATAATGTTATGAAATCACCAATATCCTCATCCTAAATTCTATATTTGACCATAAGATATTGATTGACAATAAGGACTTGACAAGAGACTTCCACCTCATTACTTTCCTCATCCTTACCCAAAAATGGAGTTTTTGGGTTGATAATTTTCTTTTCTAGAGGATAAAGCGCAAGTTTCTTGGTGGACATCCCCTAAGAAATGGTCATATTAGTTTACCTACAACCAATATATGAATCTATAGTGGTTATATATGATATTCATAAGATTAAAGGATACCCCCCTAGGTAATATTTGGGTTATAATACCATGAAATCAACAGGGTATTTCCAAGCATCTATAGAAATTACCATGTCTTCTATAATCCCTTCAAGTTTACTAGTGGAAAAATTAGCTAGTTGCAAAACTATGGGGGTTTTTCTAAGACCTAAAAGTCCTAGGGATTCCATCATTTAATGTGTCATCACATGGATGGAAACTTCAAGGTTGATCAGTGTGTTTGGAATAACTATATGATTAATCTCTGCATTAACAACCAGGCTTCGAGCATTTGAGTATTTAGTGGAAAGGACCCCACACAACAAAAGGTCTACTAATTATCCTACAACATGTATAGTTTGAGGATCCTTTATTTTTCTATTGAGTCTCCTCATGCATAATTCTTGAACTTATTTTGATAGATAGGAACACATTTAATGGCTTGAAACAACAATATGTAAACGTACACATTCTTGAGTTATCTTAAGAAGTCAAACTCAGGCTAGGTATTGGGTTTTTCTTGGTCCAATGTTTTACGGTAAGAAGGAATTTTTGGTTTTGGGATAGATTGATTATTTATTAATACTTTAGGAGATTGAACTAGTTTTGGTTCTTCATTTTGAAAATCCTCATTGAGATCCTCTAATTCTACCAGAGGAATTATTTCATAAGAGGCTTGCCTAACATAAGGTGAATGTCATGAAAATCTGGGGAAGAGAGAGAGTAAGTGGGATTAGTGGAAAGCCCACCAACTTGAATTAGTTACGTCTATTGACCATTATTCTAGTTAGGATTTGGTTGTGTAGAAAGTTGAGACTACGGAGGGGCTAATGTGGATGGTTGCATGTTTTGAGAAGGAAGAAGTGGAAAATGTGGTTGAAGTAAGGTTTGTTGGGGGCTTCCAAAGGATGTATTCCTCCATCCTTGTTGCTAAAAAAAAATTGGAGGGCATTCGAGCCATCCATGGTTGAGTAGCTAAGCACCATTATGAAGAAGAGTATTTAACTAAAGGGTTATACCAACATAATTATAATATTACGATTGATCTAAAACCATACCTTGAGGTTTAGGATATCATGGATGTTTTCGGGAGACAAAACACAATTTCTTTGGTTCCACAACCTCCTAGTGTGAAAATTTCATTGTAGACAGGGATGGCCATTTTCTTATGGAATGGTACTCACTACATATTGCACAAGCTTCAAACTAGTCAAGTGGGAATTCATTTAATGGGTTGTTCATCCTACATTTGGGGAAAAAATTGCCAAAGCTAATTTTTCCCCTTCTTCTTCATATGTAAGGTGTCTAACTAGGAACTCAATGACCTAACTATGTTAGTTTTGAAGTATTCAAAAATGTTTCTAATTTCTTCTCTAGTGAATCCATTAAATATAGTCTTACTGAATTTTTCCAATAGGTCTCTCAGTTCTCTTCCAATATTTGATATTCCATGAGAGTACCTTTGAAATAAATCAGTAATGTCATCACAAGGTACTTGGGAGACATCTCCTTCACTCATTAGATTTAGGATTTCAATGAAATCATCACAAACTCCATGTAGTAGTAGGACAAGTAATGTTTGTGATGCAGGAGCATTCAGCTCAAGAAAAATCATTATATTTTAGTAGACATAGGGAGTCTTTTGTTTCAAGGAAGTTGGTTTCCTAAGTATTGAATTAATGTAATTATTAGGAGTTTTGAGTGATTTTAATGAGAGAAGTTAGAATAGGATTTAATTGAATATAGTGAGGCATATTTGTAAATATTCTCGAATGTAGGAGAATATGAGAGATTTAGGATAGTTGAGAGAACTAAGGGATTTGAGAATTGATTGTAAAATCCAGATTAGGAATTAGTTCATGATTTTGTGGATTTGAGAGAATCCTTAGGGATGAGAAAGAGATTTTGGGATTCCATTGAGAAGCTTATGGATCTAAACCAGGAATTGGTTTTAGAATCCCTTTTGTATAAATGTAAGCCAAAAAGACATAGACATGTGTGGGAGATAGAGATAGAAAGTTAGATAATTAGACAGATTGGTGTGTTTGTAAGCCTACAGACAGATGATGATCAGAGACCATTAATTAGAAGATCAGGCTGAGGAGAGACAGAGAGTCTCAATATGTAACTGTTTATATATATATATATATATATATATATATATATATATATATATATATATTATATATATATATATATATATATATATATATATATATATGCACAGAGATTCAATTTCCATTTGTATAGGTGTGTTGTTAAGCATCAATGGCGAGTGATGAGTGAGTTAGTGTATTCTACATATCATAGTTGTAGGCGGAGTGCAGCGATTACCTCGAGAGGAAGCATGATGAGGAGGATCATAATGGATCGTTAAATCCACTAGAAGGATCAAATTCAAGCTCAAGAGGGAGTGCATAGTGAATCAGCTGAAGGACCAAAACCTGAAGAAAACCCAACTCCAGATAAATGCAGAAGAAATAGCGTAAAACATAAGCAAAGAGAAGAGCGGGGAGGTGAAGAGTTGATGCACAACAACTATTGGATCTGGAAGATCAATGATCAGGATTAAATCGTAAGGGTGAAACAATCGGGATCGCATCACAATACATCAAAGGGAGGAATTAGTCTTGAGTGAAGTGCGATTGCGACAGGCGATATGTAGCCAGACCCAAAACTTATCAAATGTAACCTATAACCCCATCAGGTCCATAAGTCATGTCGGATCAGAACTTTTAAGAGGAAGAGGTTAGGTGCGAACGACAGTGCGATAGCCAATAGTGATAAGTGCTGATTGGAGATTGGGTTTATCGAAGATCGGAGGAGCCGTAGCACAATAGAAAAACTTTGGAGTCAACGAACCCGATGATATTTATATATGTGGGTCTATAATATTTGGAGTCTGGTTATGTGTTTCGGAGCGGGTTTCCCATTTATTTCCTGTGTATTTCTTGTATTGCATTAAAGTGTTGTGCCCGAGTTTTAAGGCCTAAGTGCAAAGTAAAACGCTTACGATAGTCGCATATTGGATGCGGACGAGTGTTGCACAAAAAATTGTCACCTTGACATTCTGCGATCTGTGTGAGTCCATTACCACTCATACTTTCCTCCTTTGCAAGTCTTAAGCCTCAGTTCTTCATATCAATCTTTGAAAATGAGAGAAATCCCTCAAAAGTCTCTAAAACTCTAGTTTCGCACTTTCTCTTAGAATTACTTGCGGTCCCACACCTGATGGTCATGTCTCCTACGCACCTGACCGCTCTGTCTCTGTGTTATGGGTGAGAACCCCTATAAAAGTTAAAATGGCACAAGTATATTCTTAAAAACTCACTTTGAGTCATTTCTAGAAGCTTTTGGAAGGAACCTTGAGGTGGCAATTTCACTCCCTTAGGGTTCATGCATCCCATACCTTAAGGAGCTAACCCCTTGATGTGAGCAGCTTATCCCTTTGAAGGAGCACTCTATCCCTTCATAGGTGGACCTGTAACCTCCTTCCTCTGCACTATAAAATGATGCATTGGGCTAGTTACTTGGGAGGTTAAAAGCTGAATATTTTTGAGGTGAAATGTTGCTGGAACTTAGTCTTATTAATTGAGCTTTTATGAGGAGAGATTACATACATCTTTGATCTCATTTGGAAGAGTGTAAGGCTTTTCAAAGTAAAGGAGATTCCTATTTCGGACCCTGGGAAGAGCTTGTTCAACATCAAAGCTGAAAAGGTTGTAAGGTTCTTCTAGTTCAAAGTTAATACAAATAAGTTTGTTTTTATCAATAAGTTGTTGTCTTATGGTTTATTTTATGGATTCCTTGATCACCATAATGGACATGATTTATGATATTAGCTATGCAGGTGCTATTTGATGTTTGCTTGTTTGTGATTGTACATTCTCAAAAGGAAACTCTTTCTAACAGTTGAAGGATGGCTACTACAAAATAGCGTTGGACTTAAGGTAGGGTCTAAACACCTCTATAGTTTTATTTATGAATCGCATATGTTTAGAGAAAGATAGATTTGCTTGTCTGCTTGTCACTAGAATATCTTCTGATACTAGGGATATCGGTCTTGTCCAAAAGATCGATTTATCCGGCCAACAAATTGGCGACTCCGCTGGGGAACTGAATTTGGTTTTTGGTTTTCCTTTGTCTTTGACTTGAGAAACTTGTTCTCGTTTCTGGTTTTTGCTAGATGTGTGTTGGATTGGGTAGTTTTTAGAATCTGGATTATTTTTTGTTTTTTTTCGAAGTTTTCAGGGGACCGCACTTTCTCCTTACAGACAGTGCGGGCATCTCCACACTCATCCTTTAGTGCACAGAGTGGTACCGCATTTGGTTCTTCTGGAAGCCTGCGGACCCTGTAAAAAAATTTTAAAAACCTAAAATGTTTTCTTCTAGTTAAGTTTAGGTTTCATTTACGACTTTTAGTGTCTACCCAAATCTACATGTGTTCTGTCAAAAATCTCTTGTGAGTAAGTTCCAGTGGTATTTTTGTTTTAGATGATTTTATAGAAGTTTTGCATGCCTAGAGTGGTTTTCACTTGGTCTCTGTAGTGACTCAAAGATCAGAAGCCTAAGAAACCTTATCTTACCCTTGTGTCTTTTTGTCTTCTAGATGAGTCTGACTGGGTTGTGAAATCTTTCCTTTGTGAGAAATAGATTTCGTTTTCTCTTTGCAAATCTTTGAACGAACTTGGTTATAAGTTTTAATTTCATTTTTATAAAAGAAAACATATCTGGATGTTTTTTATTGATTTGTTATTCTAAATGAATGAATCCTTAGTCTACTGAACAACTAAGTAAAACATCCTCAAAAATAATTGAAGCTTCTATTCAATTAGGTTTTTAGAAGTTTTTAGATCTCAAGATTAGTTTTGTAGTTTTGAGTGTTTTCTAGAAATTGTAGTTCTCCTTTGAAGAAATTGTTTTTTGTAGTTTCGAGTTTTGAAAAAGAATGGGATTTATTGTGAGCATAATTAGTAGTCTCGTTTTGATTTCTTGTTTAAAAATACAAAAAGATTTTATTTTCATTTACATGTTGAAAGAAAGATTTGTTTCTCAAACAATTGCATTCTCAAACTCTTTCTTTTAGCTAGAAATTCATTGAAAGAAAAACGAATTGTTTATCATTTTAGGTGCATTTTTTAGTGTTTTTGGAGTCGAGTCTTCACACCATCAAAGTTTCATTTCCTACCTATTGACTTAAAGAACAACCCATAAGAGTAACGCTTAATTAAAATTGATCTAGCAATCTTTTTATTTCTAGGGCTCTTATCACCAATATAGCTTAGGCTAGTATCTTGGAGTAGGGAGTAATTAACTCTCCAAGATAGTTAAAACAAACAAGTAGCTATATTTTGCGGTAGGAAATAAATCCAATTGTAATTGATACATTCTAGGAAGCTCCTCTTAAAGGAGTCAATCATGAGATCATGTCCGAACCTTTGAAACAATCAAGTCTGTTTCATTGGGAAAGATAGAAGATTTGCGCGTATTATAAATGGTAAACCTCGGATTAACCATTGTCGAGTAGCCTGGGGTCACTTGTTCATAAACCTTGGATTGATCATGTCGAGGAGCCTTCAAGGGGATTGAGCTTTGCTACTCTGCCCTTGCGCATAGATCGAATCGTAGACTGTTCCCCTAGTTGTATTTGTTTTTGATGGTAACCTTAGTGTCCATAAACTTAAGATTATTTCCTAAGGTGACGGTGAAGGATGGGTCTCATTGTACCTAGAGTAGATGTCAACTAGACTCACTTGGACTCTCTGGGGGGTTCTCTTCATTCGAGATGGTTTTGTGAAGAAACTTGTGCCTGTCTTTTACATTAAGCAGGTTGCCGGGGTAACTATTCCAACTGCCCTTTCTGTATTAAAATTCTATGACGTTGGATTTCATCACCAACTAGTGTTTTTAGTATGGGAAGTTACTGTTTGTGTGTGGTTTGAACTCTTAGATTTTTTAGGCGTGTCATTCAATTGTTTGTTTCTTTAGAGACTTTAGGTGGATTTCTTTGTTTACGTGTGAGTAATTAAATATTTAATTGTGGCTGAATTACCGAGACAATCTTGTAGACTTCGAGGGCAAACTTGTTACCGGGAATAGTGTCCACTTGGATGCTGCTATTCCCACTAAGACTGGTAGCTATCTTAGAAACAAACAAGTAAAGTCTACATTCCTTTTCCTTTATGAAAATAGATAAGAGTGGAACAAAGGAAACCAACCTTAGTCTTGCACTTGATTTCCTTGTTTGATTCCTCTCCTTCCTGATAGATCTTTGCCGCTTCTTCTTCATTTTCCCAGCTTCAAAGAGCACCTGTGGAATCATAGCAACATACTACTATCGAAGAACAAAGATCTATATTCATAAATAACACAGGACTAGATGTGTGTTAACCATACAAATGCATATATAATGAAACATACAAGAATATGGAGGAAAACTTGAATAGCTTTGTTAAGATCAAAAGTAGCAAGAGGATTACAACCATATGTTCTGACCCAGCATCATCCTCCAGCAAGAAAGCCCTTCTTCACCTCAAATAAATCTTAGATCACCCAACACTATGAAGTTACACCAGAAAACCAACAACACTTCTCTACAAGATACGAGATTCCAGCCTCTGGATCTCTGTGATGAGCGATCTATATATAGATGATTGTAGGGAGGTGAGTCATCTTCTGGGGTCTTGATTAGTGTCCTCTCTCTGATAGTTCCTAATTCCACTTGGATAATGATGATCTCTTACTCATCCCTGGTCGAAAAAAGAGAGGCAAGTGTCAGAGGGGAAGCTTCTGGAAGATTCCATGATCTTCCACCTCGCAATTTGTCCCTGCCATTTGTCCATTCCCGACCATCGCACCCTATAGAG
>APFE031075720.1:151316-163006 GCA_000404065.3 Pinus taeda | reverse complement strand
ACCTCGCAATTTGTCCCTGCCATTTGTCCATTCCCGACCATCGCACCCTACAGAGGGGCCATTCAGTATGCATCGCACCCTTTACACTGGGAAAGTGATATGCATCGCACCCTCTGCATTGGGTATTCAGTATGGTCCAGTTTTGACCATTTCTTAGCATTTTTTAGTGGAGAACTTCTGGGAGATGATGTAATCCGCTAACCTTGTTCCTTTAGGAAGTGAAGCAACACTTTTAGGGACTTAGGAGCCGTCAATTTATGGACATTTGTGATTGGGTTTGAAGTGCCCAAAAACTTCTATAACAAACCTCCTGAGTATACACCAAGCCAGCTTGAAGGGCTATGAGCTCTTGTATCACCTAGTGACAGTAGAGTTGGGTCACCAGAACCTGGAGAGTCATCCTTAATTTTTCATCTTGACTATCAAGTACAAACAACGGAGTATATTTCTGAGCCAATTTCACTTTCTGAAGTTACTTGTAGTATTCCTCCTACTAGTGAATTAGCTAAAGAGCCTGAAATTGAACCTGCTGCTAGTCCATCTTCAGGATTTGCTTCTCCAACTTCTAGTGGTCCTGGTTCACCTAGGGTAGGAAATATCATTACCCAAAATCTTCCTTCTGGCCTCATTTCTATTGAAGAACTTGTTAGTCCGGACGAAGATATAATTCTTCCTGAAAATCAACCAACTTTAGAACTTAGGAAGCGTGAATAAATTTTCTATAGTCCTTTTAGGAGTGACGCTTGGTACGTATCATTGACAAATTTTTTAGAAAACCCAAGCCTTAGTTTTTCACCACCTCGAATTCCTTTTCTTCCAACACCCATAGGCTATTATCCTCCATTGAATATGTCGAGACAGTTATATATGTTTTCCCAAACAACGAAAACATTTTTATATGGTGGTCCTTCTGTTCCTTCGGGGTATCAGTCACTCACTGGTACTTTTTCAGGAGCATCTCCTCAACCAATCGAACATGAGCTATCAACTGGTAATAATGGAACTCAACCGTCGAGCGCAGAAGAAATTCTTATGATGTCTGGTAGTATTCCAAATCCACAACCTCAAGGTAGTCAATTACCGCCTTGGGGGCGACCCCAAGGTAGTCAGTTACCGCTTGGAGGGCAACCTCAAGGTAGTCAGTTACCACCTGGGGGGCAACCTCAAGGTAGTCAATTACCTTCTCGGGGGCAACCTCAAGGTAGTCAGTTACCACCTGGGGGGCAATCTCAAGGACAGTACATACCTCAAGGTCAACCCCAGACTCAGTACATACCTTAAGGTCAACCCCAGTTCCAATACATACCTCAAGGTCAACCCCAGTTTCAGTACATGCCTCAGGGTTATCAACCTCAAGTTCAGTACCCAACTCAAGGTTTCCAACCACCTTCTGGTTAACCATTTGTACAAGGAGATGGAAATGTGTTGCTTAATTATCAACCCTATGCTCAACTTGGTTATGGTCCTCCATATGCACAACCTTTTATGGGTCCATACCCCGGAATGAATATGGTGTGGGATCCATCTCAAATTCAACAGACTATGCAACCTAATGTGCAGTTATCAAGTCAACTTGTACAACCTTTGGTTTCTGGTTTAACCCAGCAACCTGTCCAGCCCACTGTTCAAACTTTTGCACTTGGTGCAGTTCAGCAATCTGGGCCTAGTTCACCTCGAACTCCGCCTCAAGCTGTTGCTGCAACTACTGCAGCTTCTGTTCAACCTACCACACCTATTTCTGGATTATCGGTAGCTTCGGTTTCTACTATTCCTGTATCAGTACAAACTCCTGAAGCCTCTTTACCACAATCAGGACCTACAGTTTAGACTTTGGTCCAGATGCTTTCAAGACAAGCTAGTCCAAGTACGGTTGTCACAAGTCAACCACAATTCAATTATCAACCGTACCAGGGACAGTATCAATTCGGTCCTATTGTACAAAACCTATTCTATCAGTATCAACCGTACCCTGGCTATACTTATCAACAACCTCAGCAACCCCAGTTTGGTCCGGTTAATCCTAGTTTACCAGGAGGTTATAATATTGCTAATGCAAATCCAATTCCAGGTTATCCTGGATATCCTCCTCCTGGGGCTGGTCTTGTTACCCAAGGTTTTCGCCACCCTAACCATCAGTTACCATTTATTGAAACTTTGGATTTACCTAATTTTTTGCGCCTTACGAATGATTCGATTTACTATCTTTCGTACTGGCCGCCAATGCCTAATAAGTTGCCCAGTGATATCCCGAAGTTCGAGGGTAAGTCAAGAGAAGATCCATCAAATCATGTGATGAATTATCACCTCTGGTGTGCATCTAATTCCATCATTGATGATTCAATTCACTTACATCTTTTTCAATGAACTCTAATTGGTCTTGCTGCCAAATGGTACATTGAGTTACCATGAGGCTCTTTTTATAATTTTAGTTAGTTAGCCACCTCTTTCTTAACTAATTTTCAGTTGCCTGTCAGATGTGACAATGGCACAAAATTGTTAACTTCATTAAAACAATCCACATCCGCATGTATTTCTAATCATATTCATGAATGGCGACGTAGAAGGCGTTTAGTGAAAGTTTTTATTCTGGATCAAATTTTAGTGGAATGGTTTGTAAAATCATTATTACCTAAAATCACTGATGATGTAGCTAAGGCAGGAGTTGTTACTGAAGAGAAAGTAATTTCTCAGGCTCAGTACCTTGACCTCATATATACGCAGTCAGGTACTTTACATGAAAAAATCATCGATCTTCCGAAACACAGCCAAATAACTACAACTCCTTCAGGGTCTCATGCCACTGATGGTATGATTGGTTCAGTTAGTACTAAAAGAAAGAATAAATCTTCAAAGAATTCTTCTCCTATTATAATTTTACCAGATTCCCTGACAGGAGACTCGTCTGCTGAAATTCCTACCGATATTTATGTCGTAGAATCATCTACTGGCCAAATTAAAATCCGGTGGTAAAAAGAAGGGGAAGAAGAAAAACAAACAAAACCCAAAAGAGAAAATAGATAAAAATGAATCCACTGACGAGAAACGTAAACCTCTCTATCCTTGTCTCGTTTGTGACGAGGATCATTTTACTAAAGACTGCCCACATCGAGCAGAGGTTTCGAAAATCGTCAAAGGTTCTTAAACGCCTGTTGTCTTGAAGTATCCTTTTCCTAATCAAGATATTAAGATGATTGGTTCTTCCTCAAACGCCTCAGAAGAACCCATTATGATGATGTCTCATTTCAGGATTGTGACGCGATCACAAGATTATGGTAGTAAAAATCCTATTGGTGGTAAAGAAGCAGAATCTTCTAATTCAAACCCATCAACTACAACTCCTCCTGGTTCTGATCCGCTACAGATTGAGAAACCTAACCCTGACTTAGTAATCAAACTGCCTACTAAAGGTATACTTCGGAAATCAGCTTTCGATCCACATGCAAGAGCTACTCAGAATTATAACATTGTTGAAGACTTAGCTATTTCCCCTTTAGCAATGTCGGCTTTGGAAGTGCTGCAATCATGCCCAGCACAGCATAAATTACGATTGTCTGCTATAGGAGCTGTTGATGTTCAGGATTCGAACCTAATAATCTTCGATTTAGAGAATAGTACACCCCGCCTACCTCATCAAATGGCTTTCCAGATTCTAGTGTTAGTCAAAAACAGACCTTGCTTTCGAACTATGATTGATGAGGGAGCTTCTATGTGTATTATGTCGATCCAGTGTTGGAGATCGCTTGGTTCTCCCACACTCAATCAGTCTCCGACGATTCCAAAGGCTTTTGATGGCCGAGGGTTCCATCATTTTAGCATTTTGTAGGATTTACCTATAGGGGTCGAAGGCAAAACTGTAAATCTAGATGTGGAAGTGGTTGATGCCCCTCTAGATTACAACCTTCTCTTGGGTCGCAGTTGGTCTTACGCTATGACTGCTATTGTTTCATCGGTCTTTCGGCTTATCAAGTTTCCTCATAATGGAAAGATCGTTACGATAGACGAGCTGACTTATTTTTCATCTGACCCAGCCTCTTCAGATAGTATTCAGCATGTTAGTAAAACAATTATCCCTTACAAGGATGTTGGGGTAGGTTTCATTAAAGATTCGGGTTTACTAGGAACTTTTTCCTTCCCTCCTCCTAACGTATCGCCTTCTATTACAACTATTCATATAATTTCATCGAACACTATTGCTTTTGATGATCCTTGGATCGTACCTTCCGATTCTAAGGTGGATTCATTTGGTAACGCGATGCCTTTGAGTCCCTTTGAAATTGCATATTAGGTTGTACAGTTGTTTTCTGATTCTTGTTCAACCAAAACTGATCCAATGAATGTCGTAAATGGGGAATCACTTTCGATATCAACTTCAGCCTCAACAACATTTTCTGATCCCATTCATACTGATGCGCAGATTTGTGAACTTTTGTTTGTTGATGATTTACCATGGAAAGATCTTCATCATCGATCTTCATTTTTACCTGAGCTTGATCATTTTGAAAATGATTTTTCATCTATTTTTACTACTGACTATGTCAAAGAACCACAAAATCCGTTGCAACATCCTGATTCTGAGTTAAATTTGGGAAATATCTCTCGAACGGTTTCTATTGACATTTTAGTTAAACCCGGATTTATCGAAAACAATCATATAGGTGCTTCCTATACGAATGATGAAATCCAAACTTATAAAGCCCTATTTCAAGAATTCCGTGATGCGTTTGCCTGGTCATATGAAGAAATGCCAGGAATCAATCCATCAATTGTTGTCCATGAAATTAAAAGTTATCGGGATGCTAAACCTGTCCGGAAACGTTTGCGTCAGATACATCTGAGAAAAACCGTTGCTATTAAAGCTGAAGTTGAGAAACTACTTCGTGCAGGTTTCATTTATCCAATTCCTTTAACAGATTGGGTATCGAATATTGTTCCTGTTAACAAAAAGCAAGGAACGATAAAAATATGTATTGATTATAGGGATATTAATCAAGCTTGTCCTAAGGAAAATTATCCAACCCCCTATATCGATCAAATTATTGATGATTGTGCCAGCAGCGAAATGTTCTCCTTTATGGATGGTTTTTCCCTTTACAATCAAATCAACATACTCCCTGCTGATCCACCTAAAACGGCTTTCATTTGTCCATGGGAACATTTGCTTATTGCAAATTACCTTTTGGATTGAAGAATGCTGGAGCAACTTTTCAAAGGGATATGTCTTATGCATTTCATGACATCAAGCACATTGTGCAGCCTTATCTCGATGATTTACCTACCCATTCATTACGTAGATCCGACCATCTCACTCATTTACGAGCTATATTTATGAGATGTAGGCATTATCGAATCAGTCTGAATCCACACAAATGTGTATTATGTGTAGAAACGGGTCGTTTACTAGGATTTTTCATTTCAAAAGCTGGCTTTCGTGTCGATCCCTCGAAGGTTGAAGCTATCATAAAATTACCTCCTCCTTCGACTCTTCGCCAACTCCAAAGTTTGCAAGGGAAAGCAAACTTTTTATGTTGTTTCATTCCTAACTACGCCAAGATAATGAAAGGTTTTACCAAGTTGTTGAAACAGAATACTCCATTATTTTGGGATGAGATAGCTGACAAATCTTTTGATGCACTTAAACACGCGTTAACCCATGCGTCGTTACTGCATCCTCCCAATTACAACCAGGATTACTTTTTGCACCTCGCTGCTTCTCATTCCACCATTGGGATGGTTTTAGTTTAGGAAGATGAATTCAACAATGAACATGTGATTTACTATCTTAGTCGAACTCTAGATCCGACCGAGATTAAATATTCGCATGTGGAGAAATTGGCCTTGGAAGTTGTTCAAGCTGTCCAAAGATTTTGTCACTACATCTTATTATGAAAAACCACGGTAATTTCTGACTGTAACCCTATGATGTATATCTTGACCAAACAATTGATAGGGGGCAAGTATTCCAAATGGATATGTTGGCATTATGGTACAGGTGTTGTCCTTGATGGCAACTCACTCAGGGGTATGATACAAGTGTCGTTTTTGGTGGCAACTCAATTAGAGGACAAGAAAGAGATATACGCATGTTAACCTTGATGGAAGCGCGTATACACGTGGGTTAGCAGAACAAAAGGCGCGTACGAGATATACACATGTTAACCTCGATGGAAGCGCGTATACACGCAGGTTAGTGGAACCAAAGGCGCATACATGTACACATGCGGGTTCATAGAAGTAAAGGCGCGTACAGGTTGGAAACCATGGTTTTGGTCCATGGTATTTGGTCCGAAGTGACGACCCCAAGTATTGGTTCGACGTGGTTTTGGACCATGGTATTGAGAAAATCCTAAACCTATATAAGGAGAATATCATTAGGCCAAGGGTGTGCAATGAATGTTTGTTGAAGGGTGAAGTTCGAGCATGATTGTTATGGGTTTGTGATGATTGGCTTGATCTGAATCAAGTTGATGACAGTGAAGGTTTAAGTAATTATCTATAGATCTGTATGCGGGTTCTCTTTGGTAAAGGCGCGTATACACGCGTGTTTGACACAGTCAAGTAGCGTATGCATTATGAGATCTGATGTTTCTGGTTGTTATTGATTCTTGTGGTTGTGGCAGAGTTCTGGGCTCTGGTATGTGTTTTGGTAACTGTGGTTGTTGACAGGGTTTCAATGATTAAGTATTGGGTGATTCAGAGATTGATGATGCAGGTATAATTGATGATAGTGTTGCAGTGATGATTGTTGTGTATTTATGAATCCAGTCTGAAAATGTATGAAACATGGTCCCTGGAAGAGAAGGTTGTAGCCTTCTGTAGGCCAGCACCTATGTACTAGTACTAGCTAGTACAAGAAGTTTGTTATTAAAAGAAGATAGAAACAAATTGCAACAGGTGGTTTTCACCCACATTGGGTTCCCACCTTATATCATGGTGTTCATGTGTGATGTTTAATTATGTTTTACTGCACCTGTTTATTGTTAATATGGTTAATAATGTTCTGAGGCACTCATTGAAGATCAACTAACTGAATCATAATTTTATTGGATATCCGCTACTTGCTTTAAGCAAAGTTGTGTATATACGCGGGTATCCTTAACTAAAGTAGTGTATATGTATCTGAGTATGAAAATGAAAAAGTATCTAATTTGCTAATACTGATTCACCCCCCCCCTCTCAATATTATTTCCAACAATTGGCATCAGAGCTGGTTCTTCAGAAGAAGCTTGATCGCTTGAAGGAAAGATCCATCAAAATGGCTAATCAAGAAAGAGAGGCATCCATCAGACCACCAATCTTTGATGGGAGAAACTTTACCCACTAGAAGATAAGAACCACAACATATCTGCAATCGCTTGGAACGGATGTCTGGGGAATCATGGAAGGACGATACACATATCCATCAACAGTTCCTACAGATACAGCAGAGAGAAAGAAATATGAACTCAATGCCAAAGTTGTCACTGTCTTATTGGGAAGTTTGTCACAATCAGAATTCATGAAGATCATGCATTTCAAATCAGCCAAGGAAATATGGGACAAAATCATTCTAAGCTACGAAGGAGATGAACAGGTAAAATGATAAAAGCTTCAAACTCTCATAATACGGTATGAAAATCTTAAGATGCATAGCAATGAAAGCATAGCTAATTATTTTCTGCGTATAGATGAGATTGTCAATTGTATGAGGAATCTGGGTGAAGAATTTAAGGAAGTTGTCTTAGTTGAAAAGGTTTTAAGATCTTCATTTGCTAAATTTGATTCCAAAGTGTCTACCATAGCAGAAAAGGAGAATCTGCAGAAAATCACTATGTCACAGCTTCACGAAATCTTAACTGCTTTTGAGATGAGAATAGGAGGACCATCAAATATGAAAGAAGTTGCTTTCGAAGTATCAGCAAATGGATCAGGATACATTTCAGAAGGGGAGGAAAAAGTAAATTTTGTCAAGAATCTTGAACGAGGATCTGGAAGGTTCGAAGGTAAGCTACCTTTCAAATGCTTTTCATGTGGTAGAGTTGGTCACTACGCTACTAGATGCCCTCATAAAAGGAATGATGCCTGAAAAAGGTAATAGAAGCTATTATACCCATGTTAAAAGTAATGACTCATTCAATAGTAGTGAAGACATTAGAAGTCTCATGGCATATGAAAAGAAGGATGTAGAATCAGAAGAAGTTACCAAATTAAATGAACAATTGGAGACAGTAACCGGAGTAAGGGAGCAATTGCAGGATGTAGTAAAAGATCAGAGCATACAAATTCAAAGACTTGAATCGAAGATCCTCTCTCTAAAAGAAGATCTTGAAAAATCAAAAAAAGCATAATAGAGAAGCTCTTGAAGAACAAGAACATGAAGTGATCGAATTAAGGCAACAAGTGGAAGAAGGAAGAAAAGTTGAAGAAAACATAAGGAAGCAGTATCTGGAAAAGGAAGAACAACATCAGGTTGAGGTAAATATCCTAAAAGGTAAATTAGAAGAAAAGGATAAATTGTTACTATTTCAAGATAGTACTAAGTTTTTGGATGACATTCTTGGTAGTCAAAGATCCCCTACTATCAAAACTGGTATTGGCTTTTATGAATCTGTTAAAGGTGAATCTAGTTCACAAGGTGAGGCAAGGAACTCTAATAAGAAATCTGAAATGCTCAACAAGGAACAACCAAGGAAAGAAATTCCTCAAAGAAAATCCTTTACTCCCAACTATGAAAGTGATAGACAATTATTTCCTCCATTGAATAATGTTGAATGTTATGTATGTCATAATCTTGGACATGTTGCAGCCAGATGTAGAAGTAGAATGGTTCAAAACCATCACACAAGATCATCACATTCCAGATATTTCAGAGGATATTATTTTTCTTGCAATATGTATGGTCACAAAGAAATTGACTGCTACAGAAGGAATATGAAACATGTAAGATGTTATGCATGTAGCAAGTTTGGACATAAAGCAAGGGAATGCAGGAACAAGAAGACTATACATCATCACAATTCCAGGAATTGAAGAAGACAGAATTAGAGACTGAAAGGTGTGACATAACTCGGTTAGTTGACATAATAGACACAGAGGAAACTAAAAGTGAAGACCTTCAGTATTCCATCTTGCATACGCTGGTATAATAAAGACAAGTAGCATATATACGCGAGATAGAGGCTGCCAAGTTGCGTATATGGAAGAAAAGGGCAGCATATCAGTCTCAGGAAATGGTTCGGTCATGGTACATGATGGTTGGCATAGACCCAGGGGGAGCATATACTTAAATAATGCATTGTTTGCATTTTCATGAGAAGTCTTTGGTAATGATGCTTATATGGTTAAATAATTTTTTTGCTGGTTGGTCAAAAGAATGGTGTTGCAGGTTGCAGGATGTTGATGCTTTTGGTAAAGACCATATATAGTGTATGATAGTTGCTGATGACTATCATGGTCTTGAATAGATTGCTTGTCTTTGTTATAAAGACCTTGCATGTGCTTAGGGAGAGCATGGATGGAATGGTCCATCTTGGCATGTACAAAGGGGGAGCTCAATCAGAGATTTCAGCAGGTACTCAGGGGGAGTATGGACAGAAGAGGGTATACCTAAGAAGAGAACATCTTGGTCTACCCTTTGCCCTTGATGTTAAAGGGGGAGAGTGACTTGGTGTGGTTGTTGCCATCAAGTCCAAAGGGGGAGATTGTTGGCATTATGGTACAGGTGTTGTCCTTGATGGCAACTCACTCAGGGGTATGATACAAGTGTTGTTTTTGATGGAAACTCAATCAGAGGACAAGAAAGAAATATACGCATGTTAACCTTGATGGAAGCGCGTATACACGTGGGTTAGCAGAACATAAGGCGCGTACGAGATATACGCATGTTAACCTCGATGGAAGCACGTATACACGCGGGTTAGCGGAACCGAAGGCGCGTGCACGTACACACGCAGGTTCATAGAAGTAAAGACACGTACATGTTAGAAACCATGGTTTTGGTCCATGGTATTTGGTCCGAAGTGACGACCTCGGGTATTGGGTCCAAGGTATTGGTTTGACGTGGTTTTGGACCATGGCATTGAGAAAAGCCTAAACCTATATAAGGAGAAGATCATTAGGCCAAGGGTGTGCAATGAATGTTTGTTGAAGGGTGAAGTTGAAGCATGATTGTTATGGGTTTGTGATTATTAGCTTGATCTGAATCAAGTTGATGACAGCGAAGGTTTAAGTAATTATCTATAGATTTGTACACGAGTTCTCTTTGGTAAAGGCGCGTATACACGCGTGTTTGACACAGTCAAGTAGCATATGCATTATGAGATCTAATGTTTCTGGTTGTTATTGATTCTTGTGGTTGTGGCAGAGTTTTGGGCTCTGGTATGTGTTTTGGTAATTGTGGTTGTTGACAGGGTTTCAGTGATTAAGTATTGGATGATTCAGAGATTGATGATGCAGGTATAATTGATGATAGTATTGCAGTGATGATTGTTGTGTATTTATGGATCCAGTCTGAAAATGTATGAAACGTGGTCCCTGGAAGAGAAGGTTGTAGCCTTCTGTAGGCCAAAACCTACATACTAGTACTAGCTAGTACAAGAGCTAAGGGGGTTGTAGCTCCCTTCCAGGACAAGCTGGAGAATGAGAGAGGGTTGTAGCCCTCTGCAGGTTGCAACCTGCGTACTGGTAAATGACTGCACCAGTACATTGTAAAAGAATTTTCTTATTAAAAGAAGATATAAACAAATTGCAGCAGGTGGTTTTCACCCACATAGGGTTTCCACCTTATATCATGGTGTTCATGTGTGCTCCTTATGTGTGATGTTCATTTCTGCTTTACTGCACCTGTTTACTGTTAATATGGTTAATAATGTTCTGAGGCACTCATTGAAGATCAACTAACTGAATCATAATTTTATTGGATATATGCTACTTGCTTTAAGAAAAGTTGCATATATACACGGGTATCCTTAACTAAAGTAGTGTATATGTATCTGAGTATGAAAATGAAAAATTATCTGATTTGATAATACTGATTCACCCCCCCCCCCTCTCAGTATTATTTCCAACAGGATAGTTATCCTACAGAAATTTGACTTGGAATTTGAAAAATCCAAGGCAAAGAAATCTTTGGTTTTTGCGGAACTGATGTGTGATTTCCCACGTACTGATACTGAAACTGTGGTGGAAGAGCCCATTGCGAACGAATCCTTGTTTCTTATCAGTACTCTTGAACCATGGTATGGAGATATTATTTTTTATCTCCAAACCCAATCTTTTTGACCTGAAATCTCATGATTTCAACGACGGAAAATATGTTTCCAATCCCAACAATACAATATTATTGGTTATACACTCTATCTTCGTGGGGAAGATTCTATTTTCCGACGTTGTCTAACTCATGAAGAAGTTGAAAAGGTTCTGAATGACTGTCACTCTGGAGCATGTGGCGGTCATATGTCTGGGTATGCCACAACCCAAAGGATATTGTGCGCTGGTTATTTTTGGCCATCCTTATTCAAAGATTGTATCTACGCAGTTCGGAAATGCCACAATTGTCAAATTTTTGATCGTAAGATACATGCTCCACCCGCTCCTCTCCACCCTATAATTGTCATCGGTCCTTTCGCAAAGTGGGGTATTGACTTTATTACATGTAACCCTCACTCGGCCGAGGGGCATGCATATATCATCCTAGCAGTAGATTATTTTACTAA
>APFE031075720.1:122353-151021 GCA_000404065.3 Pinus taeda | reverse complement strand
GTCCTAGAACCATGCCAAAAGTGTCCAGAAAAGATGATGCCTATATTTTCGGCAGACAACAAAACTACTGAAATGTTCGTATTCAATCATATAATTGCTAGATTCAGTGTTCCTCAAGCTATTATTACTGATCATGGAAGTCATTTTTGAAACATCATGATGACTGAACTGATAGATCGACTTGGCCTACGTCACGATAGTTCTACTCCATATTACCCACAGGCTAATTGTTTGGTTGAAGCTATCAATAAAGTTCTAGTCAGTATGGTCCAACGAATCATTGGTATTCATAGGTTGAGTTGGCATAACATGTTATTTTCATCACTTTGGACATATCGAACCTCAGTAAAAACATCAACTGGTTTCACTCCTTTTCAACTGGTCTACGGTTTGGAAGTAGTGTTACCCATTGAATGTGAAATTCCATCGTTACAATTAGCCATAGAATTACTCCTAGCCACTTCTGAAGAGGAGAAAAAAAAATTGTACTTAGCTCAGCTACATTAGAATCGACGCAATGCTGCATTAGCAATCGAGGCTCATGTGAAACGAATAAAAGCTCAGTACGACCGAAATGTTACACCTCGTAATGTTTCGAAAGGAGACCTAGTTTTACTATACGATCAAGCAAACGATAAGCTAGGGGCTGGAAAATTTGTACCTATGTGGCATGGTCCTTTTATTGTTAAGCGGAAGCTAGCAAAAGGGGCCTATGAATTGGTATATTTTGACGGTGTCTCTTTAGGTAAACCCAGAAATGGGATTTATCTGAAGAGATATTATGCTTAAATTTTGGTGTGGAGATTTTTGTTAGATTAGTTTCTTTATAGTTGGTGTGTTTTAGATTAGGAAAGTGTGCCTAGTTTAGAGACTGCTTTTATCATTATTCCTGCTTATATTGATTTTACTCTTGATATTGCAGATGTCGATGTCTCTTCAAACATACATTGGTTTTGCTGATGGTGCTTGTCGTAGTACACGGAACATTTCTTCCGCAGCTCGGGTTATCTATTCACCCTCTGATGAGTTAGTATCTATGCATGGGGTAAGCCTTGGTCAAACAACAATTCACATTGCAGATTATAGTGCAGTGATTGAGTTATTATCTGAATCCATCTAATTTAGGATTCGGAGTTTGATTGTTAGGTTAGATTCTTAACTCGTTGTATTATAGCTTAACAGGGTTTATGTCATTAGAAATCTAGTCTTATTAAGATTATTTTTTAGAGTTTGTCTCTTGGAACGTGAATTTGATTACATTGAATATCAACATATTCCAAGACATTTAATTACATTAGTAGATGCAGTTGCTTCTCGTATGATAAATAGACATTTACAATAATCAAAACAGTAAATTTAAAAACATTCAATAACATGTTACACAAGATAGCCAGTAATAATGATATATCATAGCATAGCATAGAAGTGTGTCAAAATATACATTGTCTTCGATCAAAGGTTGAAAAACACCTTATGATCGGCAAAATGATAGTACAAAAAGACAAAAATGTCTTATGAGTCTACAAAGGCGATCATCCTATCCCTGGTGATGATCACGATAAGAAACCACTGCTCGGGCCACCCTACAAAGGAACCTCCTAAAAGGTCCTGGTACCCCGATCACATATCGTTGTAACCTAAGTGGAATGTCATCTATGCCAGTCTCTGGAATATCTACTATCAAACGCTCTAGATGATTCTCCAAATCGGTCAGGATCTCTGTAGATTGGTCCTGTGGGGCTAGTACTACTGCAATTGGGTGTATCCTCTCATAAGGCTGGAGATCGGCTGGTCATCATGGACGCACATCTGCATTTAAAACTTTTTATTGTTAATTTTGTACAATTTAAAAAACAAAAACAAAAAATAGTTAAAATTTAGAAAGTGTTGAAAAATGATTTTATTTGAATCATCCAATTTCTCTCGTGGTGGAAGAATCATGTCTGGGTCACCACGATAATCCATCCCAGCATATGGAAAATCCTAAATCACAAAAAGTTGGTTCCTCAACCAACAAAAATACTCAGGTGGGAATCGAACAACCTCTGAACCCTCCTTAGGATGACGGGCCATCACTGCAACCCAACGCATTATCCTAGGGTCTAGAGGAAGACCAGCCTCAACATAAAGTTGTTGTGGGACCAACATAGGGACCCTCTCTAGACCAAAACTCATAATTAGGAAACCATATCCAAAGTTTTTTAGTTGTCCATTATTTGCTCTAGTTAGTTGGCCTTTTACATTCGCCAACACAGCCTCGCACCAGTTGAAGATGGTACCTCGATAACAGTCTACTGCCATTTGCATCTGGGATCTGGTAGCTACATGTAATGCTGGACTCCCACATAGTCTGGTGACAGTGAATGCAATAACCTTAAGTTCAGGATAGTCGATAGTTTTAATATAGATTCGTTTGTCCTTTGTTTGATCATTGCAAAACTCCAATCGGAAACTAGCAACATACTGGCAACCTGGCCTAGTCCCCAAAAGAGATAATTGTTCACCTCTCTTGGGTAAACAAATCAAGAAATATATGTCCTCTAGATCAATTTCGAGCTGATGGCCACCAATCATGAAACACTGGTCCTGTATGTTCCACCTGTCTACCAGCCATTGCAAGAAGTCTACTTGGGCCCTCATGCCTGGTATGGCCCAGAACTTAAACAGTCTGCATGCTTTCAATGCTCGTATTATGGGTGGATGATTTATTGCGGCAAGGTCCACATCCTCATACTCGCATTCCCGCCGAACAAGCATTTTGTATGTCCTACAATGCAAAAATGACATATTAGAACAATTTAGTTCGAAAATTTTTGGGTGGAAATAGAGAAATTTGAATATTTAAAATCCATTTCGCAGGGTCCACACGTGCTGGTTACAAATAGTGCGTAGGTCCGCACGTGTCGTAAGCAATAATTGCAGACCCACGACTTTTTTCTTTGTAGAAAAAAGTCGGGGTCCATAGGGGCCGCATGTTACCTCTGCAGACCGCCGCGAGCGATTTTCTAAACCGAATTCTCCTTAAAAAAATCAATTTTAAAGCATGAAAATGAAATGTAAACGGTTGAAATGCAATATAAGGATGATGTGGATTACCTGGAGCTGACGGTTTTCGATTCCAACAGACGGATTTTCTGCAATCTTCATAGGAAGTTTCTTACCCAAAAGCTCTCACTTCTCACTCTGAAATCAAATGGTAAAAATGAATTTACAAAAGCCCTTTTTATAAGCTTTTTTGAATAAATGAATTTTTTATTTATTTATTTTTCACTTTAAAAATGTAACTTTTTGATACATTTTTATTTATCTTAAACAGGTATGGGTAATGTTTTGAGTTTTTGTGTAGAATATTGGATTTTCTAGGGAAAATTGATCATTTTCAACAAAGAGTATTTTTCTCACTTTTTCAGACTCTTCCAAAAATTTTTGAAAAAACAAAACATTGGAGTCCTCTTTAAGCTCTTTTTTGACTTGTAAAATATGAAAATATTGTTGAGTTTTTTTTCCCTTTTAAACTCGTTAAACAGAATTAAAAAGGTGATCCACTTACAACTCTTTTCCAACTGTATAAACATGAAAATATCACCGAACTTTTGTTATTTCAAGTTCGATATTGGTTATAAAACGATGTGTCTTTAGTCATTTTTTTACTTTTTCAGATCGGAGCCACTAATTATGAAAATTACTCCTTGATCGTAATGGTCAAGTGGTTCTCTCAAGTATTATTTTATACTTTTTCGGGCTTGGGGGACACAAATTTACGAAAAATGATACCCATGGAGTTTTCTTAATTTTTTCTTCTGAGTCCCTAAAATTGAAAAACACCAAGTTTTTCCTATATTGGACTCATTAAAATGTAACAGTAAAGGACCTGTTCAATTTAAACAGGAACGAACCACTCCTTCTTAGGGTTCGAATTTTAAACTAAGTTGGACTCATCCGAAGGATGAGCTTATAAACAAGCAAATGTTATCCTCCTCAAGCTTGTCAAAAATAAAGAGGTAATTGTCAGAAATGGTGGGGGAAAGAGAGAAAAATGAACTCGTTTGTTACATTTTGTGTTTTAGGAAAGCAGTTAACCATTCTTGAACATGACACTTTTGTTCACCTAGGTTGGGAAATCCTTTGCCTAATAGTTAATCGAACCATATTCAAAGTCTTCAGCCGGTTTCTGGGTATTAGCTTTGGGTGAATTGTCACCAAACCATCTGCAGTGCCATTATGTGTTCAAGAGGTCAGTTCAAACAAACCATTCATCTGTAAAATATTTGTCATCCATTTTGACCATCCCTGAGTCAATCCTTGCCAATATGTTTCTTCAAAACTTGATCTATGATTTCGTGTTGTGGGCTTGCCTACGAGAAGTCGCTTTCTATCGACTTCAACTCATTATCTAGAAAGATGATATAGAAATTATCAGTACCTTGGAATCTGCATGCCCTAATGGCAGGTTTCTTGCCTTCGATGATAGGTTGTATCATTGACCTTCGATCAAAGGATTCTATGACATGTTTGACATCAACTCATTTACTCACATTTCTTGGATTGTACTAACTACTTTGAGAGCCATTGACATTATTGGTGGTTTCTCTCACACTTGTTAATAGTTCACATCATTGACTGGTAATCAAGTGGTTTCTACCATGTTCAACTTCGACACATTCATTCACATGGATAGAATCGTACTAGTTCGGGAAGTAGAAATCAAGACCCTGGATCTAGTTTCTACCATCTAGGCTATGATGATTTTTGTTATTAATTATACAGTGCACTATTCATAAACAGATGGTTGCACCCATACTGTGTCTACATATGTCTACACTCTTGATGTATTACAAAATCATTCCTGTATCAGAATAGTTTAGTCAGTTTTCTAGTCAATTTTAATCTGAGTATGGGAATGCCTACCTCAGCGATGATATGTTCACATATATATTTTGCATTGAATTTTTTTACAAGTTCCAACTGGGGTGTCCATAGGATGATCCTTGAAATGATAAAGTACTTCACTCTTCATAGATGACAAACTATATCTTCATCTATTACAGACTTCACACTTTAGGTGGCAATCTGTTGCACAAAAAATTGTCACCTTGACATTCTGCAATCTGTGTGAGTCCATTACCACTCACACTTTCCTCCTTTGCAAGTCTTAAGCTTCAGTTCTTCATATCAAGCTTTGAAAATGAGAGAAAGCCGTCAAAAGTCTCTAAAACTCTGGTTCCGCACTTTCTCTTAGCATTACCTGTGGTCCTGCACCTAATGGTCATGTCTCCTGTGCACTTGACCGCTCTGTCTCTATGTTATGGGTGCGGACCCCTGTAAAAGTTAAAAAGGTCCAAGTATATTCTTAAAAACTCACTTTGAGTCATTTCTAGAAGCTTCTGGAAGGAATCTTGAGGTGGCAAGTTCGCTCCCTTAAGGTTCATGCATCCCATATCTTAAGGAGCTAACCCCTTGATGTGAGGAGCTTATCCCTCTGAAAGAGGACTCTATCTCTTCATAGTTGGACTTGTAACCTCCTTCCTCTACACTATAAAATGAAGCATTGGGTTGGTTACTTGGGAGGTTAAAAGCTGAATATTTTTGAGGTGAAATGATGTTGGAACTTAGTCTTCTTAATTGAGCTTTTATGAGGAGAGATTACATACCTCTTTGATCTCATTTGGAAGAGTGTAAGGCTTGTCAAAGTAAAGGAGATTCCTGTTTCGGACCATGGGAAGAGCTTGTTCAACACCAAGGTTGAAAAGTTTGTAAGGTTCTTCTACTTCAAAGTTAATACAAATAAGTTTGTTTTTCTCAATAAGTTGTTGCTTTATGGTTTATTTTATGGATTCCTTGGTCACCATAACGGACATGATTTATGATATTAGCTATGCAGCTGCTATTTGACGTTTGCTTGTTTGTGATTGTAGATTCTCAAAAAGAAACTCTTTTGAATGGTTGAAGGATGGCTGCTACAAACTAGCGTTGGACTTAAGGTAGGCTCTAAACACCTCTATAGTTTTATTTATGAATCGCATATGTTTAGAGAAAGATAGGTTTGCTTGTCTTCTTGTTGCTAGACTATCTTCTGATACTAGGGAGATCGGTTTTGTCTGCAAGATTGATTTATCCGACTAACAACGACTGATATGTGGTGTGACCAAGGAAAACTGCAATGAGTGATTGCAATAAAGGCATTCATCGAGAAATGTGCAAAGGCTGAGGAAAAGCGGAAAAAGGTATGTTTTACGTGTATTTCTATTATAAAGGATTTATAACAGAAATACCTGCTGATAAATGGAATTGTGGTTTAAGTCCAATTATGAACCAAAATTAAAGAATGGGGGTTGATAGATGTGTGGATTTAAGGTTAATAAAGCGTCGATCGAAGGTTTTGTAATTAAGTTCCAATGAAAGGTTTTAATAAAGGTTTAGGCTATATGGTCGGCTTAATAAATGTTTCCACTTGAGTTCTAATTAAGGGGACCTTAAACCATTATTCATTAACTAATGAACATTTTGATCAGAAGGTCATATTAATTCCTAGGGGGAAATGGTTTATTGCATAGGTTTATGCATACTTTGGGTAAAGCAGGGGTAACCCTGCATCAGAGTGGTATTAGAGTAGAACAAAGAAATTATGTGTGAAAGTTTCTTTGAAATAATTTAGAATAGAGACATGTGGAAAGATGTGTATGCAGGAAAGGGAGATCAGATTCTAATCTGACAATTAAGCGCCCAGGGTAAAGCTAGGAGATTGGTAAGAGGAATACTAATCTTGTAATTTCTCCATTTTCATAGAATGTTTAGATTTTGAGGAAAGTAAAGCAAGTGATTTATAGCCAATGAATCTGTATAATTGGAATTATGAAATGTTTAAAATTGAAATTGGAGAAGAACAATTAAGTTCTTAGAGGCAGGTGAGTAACGATATTGCAGGAACATAAAAAAATCCATAGCAATGTTTTGAAGAATGGAGATTCACTCGAATATGAAGAGTGAATGGAGACTGTTTGTGAAATCATGCAGGTATTGTTTTATTTCACTCTGATTTGGGTTTGCTAGCTAAAGAAATAGTTGAAGATTGATAGTTGTAGCTAATGAAGTATCTCAGCAAAAGAAGATCAAGTCTTAAGAAGAAGTAATGGAAGAAAACTCATCAAAGGAGAAATTGTTGCCAATGGTTAAGCTTTTCCAGGATAAAGATGGAATATTGGAAGAAGGAATCAGATCATAAGTCTGATTGACAGTAGCTAAATGTTGAAACTTTGTGCAGTGAAAGCATGAAGATCTGTTGAACCGATTTGCGGGAGTGGCGAGATCCTGAAGATAGGTGAAGGTATGCAAATTTGTCTAATGATTAGCAGATATTGAATGAGTGAAATTTTAGAGCAGGATTATAGTAGTTAAATTGTAAGAGGGATGTTTGTAAGTTCTTGAAGTAACAAAGTTTGAAGATACAGTTGAAGGCTAGTGGAAAGGACAGTCCATTCAAAAGTGCAAGTGAATGGGGAGACAAGATTAGACAAAGATCTTGAAGGTGAGATGAAATGTCTTTTTTTTTTTTTTTGATTTGAAGGTTGGAAAGTTATGGTCTTTGTATTGATGCAAAAGTATTTTTGCAACACCCAAAGGAAATTCCACACGAGATGTGGGTAGAATTGCTAGGAGATAAAAGAAGATGGTAAGAGTTTTTGAGTGAAAGAAGAATGTGGCAGAACCTTGAAGAATTCCAACAAGGATTGGATAAAGAGGAAAATTGTGTTCTTAGAAGATGTAGATGAGTTGAAGCCTAGAATGAGAAAAGAGAAGTGCTCAAAGGAGGTTCCAGAGATAGAGAACCAATTGCTTGCCAAAAGACCAAGTACAAAGAAGAGCTTGGTGAGGTAAGTGGCAGCAGGGTAGACTTGCTGTTGTGGAGGCTTTAGTGCAGCTCATAGCGAGTGAGTGAGGAACTCATAGAGATGGAAAGGATGATGACTAGTAACAGTCATAACAGAGGTTTTGAAAGAAACCACAGCCAAAAAGAGAAGAAAAGAGATGCCAAGGCAAATGGCATACAAAGACAGTTAAGTAAATAAGAATATGAGAGGGAGAAGGCTGAGATAGAAGTTCATCTTGAAGTATTAATGGAAATGCTGTAGAGAAATGAAATGGACCAGAAATGTTGGGTATACGACCAAAGTCCCACATTGACTAGAAGTGGGGAGGATCATGGGTATATAAGGATGGACAAATATCTCCATTGGTATGAGGCCTTTTGGGGTAAGTCCAAAAGCAAATCCATGAGGGCTTAGGCCCAAAGTGGACAATATCATACCATTGTGGAGATATGTGGTGTCCAGAGTCCTTACAAGTGGTATCAGAGCCATGCCCTGAAGTTAGCCAAGTGGATGAATCCTTGGAATGCTGAACGAAGGTGGTGGGCCCCGGTAATATCATGATGGGATCCGTGGATGTGCTCAGTTAACAGGCGGTGTGCTCCGGATTCTTCATGGACGTGTCCTGGTCCCAACACTGTGAAGAGGAGTTGACCTGGGATAGAGCAAGCTCTCGAGGTAGGTGGTGCTCCATGTAAGGCGTGTGCTTCCAACGCATTGGAGCGGAGAAACCTGGTTGATAGAGAGTGGATGGATGGATAATTGTTTGAGGGGAGGCTCGATGGTCCTTTGTTCGAGGGGAGGATTGTTGGGTATACGACCAAAGTCCCACATTGACTAGAAGTGGGGAGGATCATGGGTATATAAGGATGGACAAATATCTCCATTGGTATGAGGCCTTTTGGGGTAAGTCCAAAAGCAAATCCATGAGGGCTTAGGCCCAAAGTGGACAATATCATACCATTGTGGAGATATGTAGTGTTCAGAGTCCTTACAAGAAATATGGTTATGTCATGAGAAAGAAAGTGAAGTCGCAGAGGCTACAAGAGAAGAGGGAACAATAGGTGAATATGCAGTTAATAAAGGAGCTAAGGGAACTTGAACAGATTATAGATACCAAATTGAAGACAAAGAAGATCAAAAGAGTAGAGCTACAACAAAAGGGAGATGTTGAAGTTTCAATATGTGAACTAGAACGTGGACCATTACTTTTTGAAATTGATGAAGAGATAGAGGAGTTGAATCATATGAATGATTCAAAGCAACCAAAAGACATGATGACTGAAGCATCAAATGAGACCGAAAGGTCTTGTATTTTTAAAATTAAGTATGATTGCAGGTTTGGAAGAAGATATGCAGTCTTTTAAAGATGTCAAAAATGTGGAAGAAAGCCTTCCAGAAGATGATATTTTTGAAGCAGAATATGACAAGGAGACTGGAAAAGAATCAGTTTTCTATAGTGGACAAGTGCTAAAAGACATCATTGAAACAGATGATGAGAAGGAGAGACTAGCTGATAGTCTAAAGAGTGCTTTGAGTTTGAATCAACATACTAATATGCTGACAGAAGAAGAGAGATCAAAGTAGCATACTGAAGTGTTGCCAAAGGAAGAAGAGGTACAGAGGCCTTATATTTTTTATTTTGATGATTGTCTTATGAGTGCAAATTTTGTTGTAGAAACTGGAACATATTTGGCACAGGAGGACAGCCAAATGAAAGAAGAAGAGGAAAGACATCTATTGAAGGATGTTAAGAAAGATTTATCAGAGGAAGAAGGGCCATGTGATGATGGGTCAATAACAAATGAAGAAATAGGAGATTGTGTAAAATTTCCAAACTTTACTCCAAGTAAAATCATTGAGTTATATAGAGAGTTAGACTTTACTAGGAGGAAGTTAGAAGAGCAGAGGATAAGTGTTCAGGATAAATTGCTGAAGAAGGATGACAAAGAAGTTGTCATAAAGAATAATAAAGAAGAAGTTGACAGGTGCAGAAAATAGAAGCAGGAAATTGTTCTGAAAGACAATATAGCAGCAACTGAAAAAGTGCGAGACAATAGTGAACAAGAGAGTAAGGATAAAAGAGTGGAAGTAGTAATGGAAATTCAACGATTAAGATTTGAAGGCAATCAACAGACAGAGGATATACTGGACAGAGAAACTAAGTTGATAAGAAGGTTAATGATGAAAGTGTCTCAGAAGAAGACAACAAGAAGAAAGGAAAGGAGTAACAACAAAAGGAAGACAACAACAGACTATGAAAGCAGGGCAAGTGGAGCATTGCAGCATAAGGTATGGAGACCTGGAGAACAATAGCAGACAACAACAGTAATAGAACAATGGACAAGCAAAGACAGGTTATAAAATAAAGTCTGGGATCCAGGAGGAATCAATTATCTAGACTTATGACCATGAGGTAATAAATTTTCTTACTTGGGGAGTTTGATGCAGGAGCATTCAGCTCAAGAAAAATCATTGTATTTTAGTAGACATAGGGAGTCTTGTGTTTCAAGGAAGTTGGTTTCCTAAGTATTGAATTAATGTAATTATTAGGAGTTTTGAGTGATTTTAATGAGAGAAGCTAGAATAGGATTTAATTGAATATAGTGATGCATATTTGTAAATATTCTCGAATGTAGGAGAATATGAGAGATTTAGGATAGTTGAGAGAACTGAGGGATTTGACAATTGATTATAAAATCCATATTAGGAATTAGTTCATGATTTTGTGGATTTGAGAGAATCCTTAGGGATGGGAAAGAGATTTTAGGATTTTGTTGAGAAGCTTATGGATCTAAACCAGGAATTGGTTTTAGAATCCCTTTGTATAAATGTAAGCCAAAAAGGCATAGAAAGGTGTGGGAGAGAGTTAGAGAGATAGATAATTAGATAGATTGGTGTGTTTGTAAGCCTACGGGCAGATGATGATCAGAGGCCATTAATCATAGAATCTCATTATGTAATTGTTTGTTGATATATATATATATATATATATATATATTATATATATATATTATATATATATATATTATATAATATATATTCAATTTCCATTTGTATAGTGTTGTTAAGCATCAATGGCGAATGATGAGTGAGTTAGTGTATTATGCATATCATAGTTGCAGGCAGAGTGCGACGATTACCTTGAGAGGAAGCATGGTGAGGAGGATCATAATGGATCATTGAATCCACTAGAAGGATCAAAGTCAAGCTTAGGAGGGAATGCGCAGTGAACCAGCCAAAGGACCAGAACTTGAAGAAAATCCAAGTCCACAGAAATGTTGAAGAAATAGCATAAAACATAAGCAAAGAGAAGAGAGGAGAGGTGAAGATTTGATGCAAATAAACTGTTGGATTTGGAAGATCAACGATCAGGATTAAATCCCAAGGGTGAAACAATCGGGATCGCATCATAATACATCAAAGGGAGGAATTAGTCTTGAGCGAAGTGCGATTGTGAAAGGCGATATGTAGCCGGACCCAAAACTTATCAAATGTAACCTATAATCCCATCGGGTCTGTAAGTCATGTCGGATCAAAACTTTTAAGAGGAAGAGGTCAGGTGCGAGGGATGGTGTGATAGCCGATAACAATAAGTGTTGATCGAAGATCGGAGGAGGCGTAGCGCAATAGAAAAGCTTTGGAGTTGACGAACCTGACGATATTTATATATGCAGGTATATAATATTTGAAGTCCTGTTATGTGTTTCGGAGTGGGTTTTCGCATGTATTTCCTATGTATTTCCTGTATTGTGTTAAAGTGTTGTGTCCAATTTTTAAGGCATAAGTGCAAAGTAAAACGCTTCCTATAGTCACATATCGAATGCGGATAGGTGATATCTGGTGTGACCAAGGTAGACTGCGATGAGTGATTGCAACAAAGGCATTCATCAAGAAATGTGCAAAGGTTGAGGAAAAGCAGAAAAAGGTATGTTTTACGTGTATTTCTATTATAAAGGATTTATAATAGAAATACCCACCGATAAATGGAATTGTGGTTTAAGTCCAATTATGAACCAAAATTAAATAATGTTGGTTGATAGACATGCAGATTTAAGGTTAATAAACCGTCGATCGAAGGTTTTGTAATTAAGTTCCAATGGAAGGTTTTAATGAAGGTTTAGGCTATATGGTCGACTTAATAAATGTTTCCACCTGAGTTCTAATAAAAGGGACCTTAAACCATTATTCATTAGGTAATGAACATTTTGATCGGAAGGTCATATTAAATCCTGGCGGAAAATGGTTTATTGCATAGGTTTATGCATACTATGGGTAAAGAAGGGGTAACCTTGTGTCAATTTGTATAGCTAAATCTTCTTATCTTTCTTATTACAAATTGTAGTTGAATAATTCAACATAGTCTTCTTGGATTTCATATTTTTTTTAGTCATTGAGAAGACCTCCTCGCTTCATTCGTTATCCTTACAATAATCTTAATACTGGTGCAGGCACTTCATCTTCATTTGTGTCCAAGTGTTGTTAATGTTAACTCTTCCTAGGTCCATAAACCAATATGATGTAATATTTTTTAATGTGGCAGGAAATTTTTTTATCCAATTATATGATACATGGTCATAACTTATGCAAATGACATCAAACTCAAAGAGAAAGGTGCATATATCTTCATTGTATAGGCCATGAAAGTTGGGAAAAGATGGACGCGAAATATTATTCACTTTATTTTCCTTATTGATGGGGTGAAGTTGCACGATTGGAGAAATCCTGAAATTTAAACAAATTCATGTGAAATTAAACCCTTGTTGACCCCTTGTTGATGTGAAGTTGCACCTTTACACAAATACGAAATTTTAATTAATTAAAATTCTTGTTTATCAAACTATCGGAACCCAACCTCTTTAGCAGAACTCAAAACAAGTTAAAATTTTGTTCAAACCTTTACTTTGGCCTGCAGAGCTGAAAGGAAATAAAACTACAATCCATAACTTTCTTGGGTCCGAAGTTTAAGTTAACCCATGCACATCTTCCAAAGCGATATCCATCGGATATTGTACCTTCACAATGAATGGCTATGATCGATCCAGAATCCAATTGGATTAAACCACATTCCATAAAATATCACATCCATTTTTTTAAATTAAATCACATGCATCTCTTGACGTGCTTACCATCTGATCTAGTCTCTTCAACAGATGGTTCAAATTAACTGAGCTATTAACTCAATTTTATAAACCATCGCATCCGTTTCTGGAATTAACGACTCTGCTTATTGGCACGCGATAATTGTAGATCTGTTGGATCTATCGATCGAGTGATCTTGATCTTTTCCTGGGTTTCTTCATGAATTTATCAATCAACTTGATCTTATAATGTTTCTGGTTTGTTTCCTATGTTAAGGTGCATGCACATTCACCACGCAAACACTGTCAATCTCCCGCTTATAGATCATCATTGATCCATTCTACGATCAATGATGATTCGTTAGTGCATTCAGTCTTTGTCCGCTTTCAACCGGCAATCAACAAATTAACACCTTTGTTCAGGCGAGCCTCAAACATCAAACTTCACACACAAATTCTTGTATTTAACAGAGAATTCAGCCTATTATTAAAGAGTCAACAAAAGCAAATCACATAATAAAAGCTCATGCAAAAACATGTTTTTACACACAAACTCCTTTTGTTAATATCATTATTTACATAAATATATAGAGCACCTCGTGCTCTGATTTATTCTCACTACCACTTAGCTCTTCCTAACACTCTGTTACACGTCTAACACTCTGTTTTTCACACTCCTCGCAAGCTTACATTTATAGCATAATTACATAATTATGGATTATACTAAATCCATGATTTTCACCATAATTCACTCAACTAATTCCTATTCAAGGACCTCGTAATCCCTAATATCCCTATGAGATCTACACATATTAATTATCCATGATATTCTCACATAGTTGAGAATATTTCACAACTGAAGGCTCACACATAGATTTTCACTCAATCTATACAAAATTCATAAAAATAATTAAAAACATCACCCCGTTAATCAACCAAATGTACAATAATGTTTTGAGTAGGATGCTCCTGCATCAGGCTCCCTATGTAGAAAAAATTCATAGACTCTTGTCTATGAGGTCTGTCACTTTTTTGTATTAATGTGATAGCTACATATCTGAATGACTTGTTACCTCCAGGATTCCAAAATCTTTTTTGTTGATGGTCCTTCAAAGTATTAACTCCATTTCGTAATTTTGCACAAAAGTCCGGGAATAGTATTTTCAGAACATTATTGGATGTAACTCTTGATTTTCCATACAACACCATCTTTATTTCTGGAAATACAAACTTGTGAACTGCATGTTGAAACTTGAATATCCATTTTCTTGGTTTGCAAATTTTGAACAAGTCTCAAACTGGTTCACCGTCTACACCTATAGGTTTTCCAAGTAACTCTGTCGTGCTCAGATTAGTAAGAACTAAATCTGAAAGTTCTCCATCATCATCTGTCGAACTGTTAACCAAATTTTGTATATTTGTAAAGAAATTTTCTCCACCATGCTCTAGGAATAATTCCTCTTTTTTAATCACATCAACACAGTTGATGTTCTCTATGTTGTCCTTTCCTTCTTTTGTTACAGTTTATCTGGTTTCAACTTCTTCGGCCTCTGGCTCTTTGTCTGTTGCTTCTTTCTCCAATTGAGCTGCAAACTCAACTTCATGGAATGAAAAATAATCATCCCAATTTTCTTCAGGTTCACAAAATACTTATTGATCATAACAATGGTCATTAGCTATCTCTATATCAACACATTCTTTATTTAGTACCATACCTGCATTCACAAACAAACTATCAATTTTTGAAATATTAGACCTTTCGGTCTCTTTTGATGCTTCAAGCACGAAATTCCCACCATGGAATTTCTGGGTTTTAGCAAATACTCTTTGTTGTGACTCAATTCCTATGAGTCTCTCCTTCTCCAACAAATAATTATGTATTTTTTCAAGTTTGTTCATCAACATAGCATTCCATTCCTGTTGCAACAGATTCCACAATCGGTTTCCTTATTATCCATCCATGTCTTCAGTCTTCATTCTCTTTCTCTTGAAACCATTCCTGTAGTATCTTCAACTCTGCTTTCATCATTGCAATACTTATCCTACGCTCTTCATCACCCATCTAACATTTATTTGATCATTTCCTAAGTTTCTCCATGTTCATTTTCACTAATTCTTCAAACTCAAATCAATAAAGAAAATATTTACCTCAATCAAATTCTAAAACTGACTCCTCCACTTTTTTCTTTACTTCTGTTGTGCCTCTGATTTTCCTTTTCATATGCTTTCTTGTCTTTCTAACAGATTTAACTTGTGAGTTGCAATTAGCCTTTGCAGTAACAAGTATCTTTCTTGATACACATGCCTCGCTAATCTTTTCTCCTCTGAGCTTAGTATTTCAGCATTTCTCTGGTTCTCTCCTCTGGAACCTTATGAGCACTCCTTTCTCTAGAGTGTTGCAAATCTTCTCAACTTCCTCTGTTGTTACTCTGCACAAAAATTATAAAGACTAACACTGACAAATAATCATACTTCACGTAGAATCTTCTTCTACTCTGATACCACTTTGATGGCATGAAGTTGCACGATTGGACAAATCCAGAAATTTAAACAAATTCATGTGCAATTAAACCCTTGTTGACCCTTTATTGACGTGAAGTTTCACCTTTACACAAATACGGAATTTTAATTAATTAAAATTCCTATTTATCAAACTATCAGAACCCGAGCTCTTTAGCAGAACTCAAAACAAGTTAAAATCCCACTCAAACCTTTACTTTTGCCTGTGGAGCCGAAAGGAAATCAAACTATAGTTCATAACTTTCTCAGGTCCAAAGTTTAAGTTAACATGCGCACATCTTCCAGAGCGATATCTGTCGGATCTCGTACCTTCACAATGAATGGCTACAATCGATCTAGAATCCAATCGGATTAAACCACATTCCATAAAATATCATGTCCATTTTTTAAATTAAATCCCGTGCATCTCTTGACACGATTACTGTCTGATCTGGTCTCTTCAAACAGACGGTTTAGCTTAACTTAGCTATTAACTCAATTCTATAAACCATCGCGTCCGTTTATGGAATTAATGACTCCTCTTATTGGCACGCGATAACTATAGACCTATTGGATCTGCCAATCGAATGATCCTGATCTTCTCCCAGGTTTCTTCACGAATTTATCAATCAACTTGATCTAATAATGTTTCTAGTTTGTTTCCTGTGTTAAGGTGTGTGCACATTCCCCACGCAAACACCGTCAATCTCCCACTTATAGATCATCATTGATCCATTCTATGATCAATGATGATTTGTTAGTGCATTCGGTCTTTGTCCGCTTTCAACCAGTGATCAACAAATTAACGCCTTTGTTTAGGCGACCCTCAAACATCAAGCTCCACACACAAATTCTTGTATTTAACAGAGAATTTAGCCTATAATTAAAGAGTCAACGAAAGCAAATCACATAATAAAATCTCATGCAAAAACATGTTTTTACACACAAACTCCTTTTTCTAATATCATTATTTACATAAATATACAGAACACTTCATGCTCTGATTTATTCTCACTACCACTTAGCTCTTCCTAACACTCTGTTACACCTCTAACACTCAGATTTTCACACTCCTCGCAGGCTTACATTTATAGTATAATTACATAATTATGGATTATACTAAATCCATAATTTTCTCCATAATTCACTCAACTAATTCCTATTCGAGGACCTCGTAATCCCTAAGATCCCAATGATATCTACACATATTAATTATCCATGATATCCTCACATAGTTGAGAATATTTCATAATTGAACCCTCACACATAGATTTTCACTCAATCTATACAAAATTCATAAAAACAATTAAAAACATCACCCCCTAAATCAACCAAATATACAATAATATTTTGAGCAGGATGCTCCTGCATCACTCATTTATCTCTTGAATAGGGAATCAAAAGGTTCAATCTTCTTCCTTCATTGAGATTTAATGTGCCATATTCCTATATAAAATGTCCTTTTCCTCTAAAGGTGCCTTAGGAGAGTTACGAAAGAATATTTTTTTAGAATGAGGCTACTCTTTTGGTTTTTATTTAGGACAGAAGACCTTTGTTGAGGTAGGGTATAAAGCTAGTTTTAGGGTTTGAAATAGAAGAAATGTCTTTTAGAATATATATGTGAGGTTGAGTATGTTATTTCTCCTCTTGTAATTGCCCTGCATTGTTAGCCTTGTGGGTATTTTTAGTAGAGCTAACAAATATAAGTTGGAGATCTCTAATCCTGCATATGGGAAATTAAAGAGATATTCTTTCTAACATAAATTGGCTTAAAGAAAAACACATCACACCAATAAAAATAAAAAATAAAAATAGCTAAATGAAATTAGGTAACAAACAACTATTGTATGATTGATAGTTCCTTGGAAATAATACCAAAAATGAGGGATCTTACAATTACCTTCTAGTTTCTTCATAAAAAAGTGATCAGTTTTACATTTAATTATCAATCTGGTGTTTGTATGGGACTTATGAATTTTCATGCACTGAATATGCTAATAAAATACATAAGTGCCAATGAGGTTGTAGTAATATTTAAAGATGACATAGTTGAATGTTAATATTCTTTCATTAGTCACCAAATCACAATTGCAGGAATTGAAAGGCTTACATTAGAAATAATTGAAATATCACACTTACAAGAATTGAAATACCACACTCACACTTGTAGAAATTAAAAATATCACACTTGCAGGACATGAAATACTAGCTAAAACACTTTTGCGGAGGCATAAATCACTCCTTTTGGAAGTAATCACATAGGAAATAGATGACGCTCTCCTACAAAGTTAACAGTCAAGTAGGAAATAAATCTCTCCGCTAGAAAATAAATACTTAAGCAAGAAATAAAGAGGTGACTTGATCAAGTAAAATGATCAGTCATTAACTATGCGAATGCAACACCCTTAAAAAGATGAAATATTGCAATACATGAGATTTACTCAACAAGATGAATCAAGAATATAGGAAACACAATAAACCTCTACTCAAGTCAATCAACACAACATTAAGAGACAAGGTTAATAATATAACAAGTTGCATCAAAACTATTTAATTAAGAAATAGAGTAAATGGTAGTGAGTTTCCACAAAAGCAAAGCAATTGCTAAATGTGTTGTAGTGGCAATAATAATTAGGAAACAAGGTAAATAACTAAGCTAACTAATTTGTAAATGAAATTATATCCTATTCTAACTAAAATTACAAGTAGTACTTGACTAAGAAAGGGCCCTTACCTCCTAAGAGAAGGCACTCTTTAAACTTGCAACATGTTTATATTATCAACACATCACATGCATAGGAAATGAAAAGGAATGAGAACACTAAACTTTATGTTAACAAAAATCAAAGTACAATCTCAATAATATCCTCTTCTCTAAGTTACCTCTAGCTCAAGTAGAGTAGGTGTGCTTATATGATATCTCAGTTTCACAATTTAATTAAGGAATCAACGGACATCCATGAGAATCTTGGATTCTCACATTGTTCCTTCTTTGTTGCAACCAAAATACCAAAATATAGAACTAATGTCTCACTTAGCCAATGCAAGAATTAGGAACTTGAGTTAGGAATGTGTATGGTCAATCCTTCCTTGTTGGGTGAATCAACTTCCTTTGTATTTTCTTTCATTAGGTGACAAGGGGTTGATTCTATTGCTAGGAAGCCATTGAGTGACAACATTGCATTTGGTGGTTGACGTGCACTGATTTGTTAAGATTATATGTGGAGTTGTAGTAGTCGCTTTTCATGGTTGACGTGTTGTAGCATCAGGACTCGAGATGTGTTATAACATAAGGTGTTGCAATAACATTGCTTCAGGCATGTTGTAGTAGAAGGTGTTGAAGCATTGTTTATTTTGTCGTGTTGCTTTTGTGGTTGACGTGTGTTGAGTTGTTAAGACTATATGTGGAGTTGTAGTAGTCACTTTTGATGGTCGATGTGTTGTAGCATAAGGACTAGAGATGTGTTATAACATACGGTGTTGCAATAAAATTGCTTCAATCATGTTGTAGTATAAGGTGTTGAAGAATTGTTGCTTTTTTCGTGTTGCAACATAAAGTGTTACATCATCGATGCTCTAATCGTGTTGCAACATTAGTATGTTGAAGGAAAATTGACGGTGTAATAGCAACACAGAGGTGTTGCATTAGCATAGAGGTATTGTAGAAACACAATAGAGTTGTAAAATTGATTGTTTGTCGATGCCTCTAGGGATATTTGTTATGCCTCTTTGCAGTCTTTTTCATGTTTTCCTTGTCAGTGAGCATAAAAAGGTGTATTCCTTCCTTAATTCATAAGAATGAAAACTAAAAATAACATAATTAGATAAATATTGTACCTTAGTCGAAAATACATTGTTGTGTGAAAAATAGATTATAATATGATATATGGATGGGAAAAAAATGTGTCAAAATGTGGTGAATGGATGTTGAAAAGATTCCAATTTGGATGCCTATCATAGGGTATGGTGTGCCTTCACTAAAGATAGTTGTGTGAATGGACAGATTTTCTGGAATTGCAACATTGGGCATTGTGGATGAGACTTCTTAATGGAGTTTGGACAATGATGATAGTGCATTCTGATGACAGTGTTGAAGAAAGGACTATTGATGATGTCACGATGTGAACTCTCATGGGACGGGCGCTATAGTTGGATTGACCACCCAATCAGTCGAAGGCATGGAGGGTACTTGTGCACAGAGATGAGAAATGATCAATTTATGGTGGAGTATGGTAGCAGGATTAATAGTGGCTCACAGTTTTGGTGGTGAGCATGATGACAACTGCGACTTTGGTGGTGAGCATGATGACAACTGCGACTTGAGACATTGCTGACATAGTTAAGAGGGTGTTATTTTTCTGAGATAGCTTTGGGCAGTGAGGATATTTGTGGCGTGATGTGATTGATCATATAGTTCAGGGTTTCCCATAAATATGGGGTCGTTGGATGAGGAAGTTTGGAGATTTAGAAATGAATTTCCACTTTGATGCTTCAGTTGGTGGCTTGAGTTTGTTGGTTGGAGTGTTGTTGAAAAGGACAACGAAGTGGGGATGATCTAACGCTCTTAGATGTGCACGACACTCGTGTGAATTGACCATTACATGTTGAACTGGTGCATCGCATGGTTTTGCCATATAGTTGGGCACACGTGGACAATGAGGCATACGGTTAAATAACCCGCATGACATCTAGGGACAATTTCGGATGGGTCATCTTATATAGGACTACAAGCCGAGTTTATTACACTTATCAGGGACTCAGATCCTTAAACTAGTTCAGTATAATATGTAGAGGAGGAGATTGGTTCTAACTGATTTTATTACACTTATCAAGGACTCGGATCATTAAACAAAATCACACTTATCAGGGACTCTGATCATTAAACTAGTTCAGTATAATATGTAGAGGAGGAGATTGGTTCTGACTGATTGATCCACTAAGACATATTCTAAGGAGCTAGTGTTTTGCCCTCCGAAATCATTAGAAATTTAGTATAATTTTAACAAAACTTTGTGAATTTTCTTAGGAATTTTAATTACTATGGTTAAATTTTAAGATTTTAAATGCACTAAACTTTTTTATAATATTGCATCCATTTTCACTATTAATTAATATATATATATATATATATATAAAATTTTAACAACATTTTGTCAATTTTTTTTGGGGAATTTTAATTACTATGGTTAAATTTCAAGATTTTAGATACACTAAATTATAATATTGCATCCATTTTCACCATCAATAAAAAAAAATTGAAACAGTGAGATTTTTTTTTAATTGAAACACTCACACAGGGAGATTTTTTTTTTAAATGACTAGGCTCATGCCAAAAATGGCCGTCCTTTCGCCACAGTAGACAACGCCATCCATATTTAATATGCGATCAATCTAAAACGGTGATTTTGGATAAGAATGTGTCTTTATTATTGACAGATATGATTGTTTCGATTGAAGAAAGCAGTTCAATTTGAATGGTGAAAACTCGTAAAGTGCCTGGCACTCCGCTTGTCCAATCGTCATGAGCACACATCAACAGTGGATCTTGATTTTCCCTATATTCTGTCTGGCTGTTTGCAGGCATTATGTCATCGGCTTGGATTGAAGTGGTCTCTTATGTCCAATAGCCGTGAGCACACAGAAACAGTGAGTCTGGATTTCCCTTACGATCTCTCTGGCTGTTTGCAGGCACTATGTCATCGGCTTTGATTCAAGTGGGCTCTGGCATTATTAGATTAGAGGAGGTCGGTCCACCAGCTTTCGCCACAAATATCGCTTACTCAATCTCTATCTAATCTAATCTCCTGACTACTAAAACATGATTATCTCATTAACATTCCCTTGTCTGCATCAATAAATGTGAATCCCCATGTGCATCCCAATTCAGGGATCTTCAAAACCGTGGACTTTGCTTCAATCTGGATTTCCAAAATCAAGGATCTGATATGAAGATCCGCGCGTTTCTTTAAGTTAATGACAACTTCAAAAGCAGGGTACGTTGTTCAGTGTTCAAGCTATTTATTTACTATTCCGTATCGAGGGTATTGGACTTTGTGCAAGAGCATCATCCAAGATCGATGCAGGCACCCGGATATACAGTAACATCTGCCCAGTATTCCGTATGATTGTGGATCGTATCAAAATAACTTTGATCGGCCAAACATAACGTAGGTCGTACAATTATGGTAGGAAAAAAAAAACTGCATTATAACGCTTTAGTGAATTGCTACGTTCGTTAGAATTTTTGGAAGTGTCAACAGAACTCGGTTGCAACAGGACTAGAAGACTACACCGCCTCTCCGTTATTAAATTGGAACCAATTCTATATTAAATTGGTTCCTATTGCATCCCATCTCTTTTGATGAGAGTGGAGATCCCTCAACTTCTGCAGCGCTAAGATTGTTCGTTAGTTTTGGAGCAAAATAGCTGTTCTTGCTGTAAGATTTTAGTCAGAGCAATTCCTTGGTCTCTGCTTCATTTAAATAATGGAAAAAAGTTAATAATGTGCGCTGGACCAGTCATGCAATACCTTATTTATGTGTAGTAGGGAATACCTTATTTATGTTTAGTAGGGAAGTACAAAGTTCTGAGGTAGTTTGATATTTGATATTTTAAAATTATTTCCTTGTTTGTATAAGTTTTTTAATATTCTTAAACCAATTGTAAGTTGTAAGTAAATATAGAAAATAGTTTCAATATATTGGAATCACACTGTATTTGCAATATCATCTAAGTAGCTATTCTTAACTTAATTGCAAGTATATGCGCAAAACAGCTTGAATATATAGGCATGATACCCTCTTTATCAAATAAGTAAATATACAACATGTTTCTTTAATATACATTAATCATACTTTATTTGAAAAATCGTACAAGTAAATATATGAAATGTTTAACTTTTTACCATGCAAGAATGTATCTTGCATGTAGGAATCATGCCAATCATATTTTCTAATACACAGATTTAGCACTTTATTATATATATTAACATTTTATTGTATAAAGTTTTATTAATATTATTATATTAATATTATATTAGCACAATTATATGAGTAAATGTGGTTGACATATTTGATTGATATTTTTTCATTTGCTAATTGACATATAAAAAATGGAATGATCACTGAAATAGCATGCTAATGTTAATATTTATATTGATCTTATTGTTATATTAATATTACATTGTTATTAATATATCAATAGATTAAATACTCATTATATTACATTATCTTTTCAATTTCAATTTTTAACAACAACAACAATAATTTTTCAAAATTAATAATAATATAATACTAATATACTACTAATATTATTATAGAGAATTGTAAATATAATACTTTTAACTGTTAATATGTATTAAAATTATGCAACTACGGTCAAATTACACTCTCAGGGTTGAAGCTTGCACGGATCTAGGGATCTGTTTCTCGATCGCACACATGTAAGCCTAGTCAAGGGTGCAATTGGCAAATCTCAATCGCTTGCACATAAGCATGAAGGCAGTGTCTAGGGTTTCTGAATCAGATCAGGCAGCTTGGTCCCCAGACGCACACACAAAGTGGTCAAGGGTGCGACTGGCCAGCCTTAGCCGCTCGCACAATAACTGAAGGGCGCAACTAGGTGTTTGAGGCAGATATGAGTGCATTTGTCATGAATCACAAGTATATAGTTCACCAGGGAGTGACCACGGCTGCCATAGTCGCTCGCGCAACTCCTTCTCCATACGACTGAGACCAAAAGATGAAATTTCAGTATTCTGAAGACATTGCCCAATGACAACTGTGTTCAACAGTCGACTACACATAGTGACAATACATTACATTCCTCCGAATTAGGGTTTTTAGTATAAGCATGATCAGGTTCATTTCATGGATGTCATAGTTGTTTTACTGGTTAGTTGCATAAAAAAAGATATGGATCATTGTACAAAGATATTGTGTTTTTCCCTCGTTTCAAACCAATCATGTTGTCTCTTTGTTTACATGTTTTTCTTCTATTGTTCCTTTATGTTCTATTGCATTGATTATAATGATGTTGTTCTTTTTACATAGTTGCATATGCTGATGAATAATGATGTAAGTCTAAATAATGCAATGATGATATGGGATGAACTTAATGTGTTAGTGAAGAAATGCAATTATCTAAGAAAATAACAATATAGCCCTATGAAAAATTAACATGGAATAAGATTTGGTTTAAGGAAAAGCCATGGACATCACCATATGATGACACCATTGATGGAAGTAAAGAGAGGATGGTGGAGACCTAAAAGAATTATGGGGTTTGAAGAAAACCTTAGACAATTTGTGTATTAGGGTTTAATGGATATTATGGGGATAAGGTTTGAGATAAACCCTCAATTATGAAAAAAAAATATGAGATATGAAACCTAGTATGGTCAATGTGAAGATGCTCAAGAACTTGTGAAAGATTTGATGAAGCCCTAGATGGGATAATCCCTAATAGGCTTGGTTGGTTGATTAAAGGTAACATTGTTATGTGGACTATGGATGGTGATGGATGGTTCAAGTGGGAGAGGATCACCTCTCATTGAAGATAAGTATCTCTTGACTTATGATGCTTCTTACTTTTGTTTAGACTTATTATCTATACTTCATACATATGTATTTGAGTATATGGATGTTTCTAACCTCCTTGATCAGATTTGATGAATGGATCCTTCTTGAGGATCATTTGAAATGAACGAAGGATGGCTAGAACTAGAAAAGCTAAAGTGGCATTATATGAACATGTGACACAAGCTGTCGATGTCTAATGAGAAGGTGCACAAGTATTTGAACACTACAAGGTATTGTTTCAATGTTATGTTTCAGCTATTAAGGTATGATGAGAATGTCTCCTTCTCAAATGATCCATGCATATGAAAGTGACTTGGAGTTATCTTTCCTATGATGAAACAATGCACCTGGTGTTGAACATTTTGATCTTATTGAATTCTATGAGGCTACCTAATGTTTATACATTGATATACTTAATGTTTGGGTAACATTTATCTGTTGGATATCTTCATCTTGTAAAGATGGCTACCACCTTGACTCTAGTAGATGATACTCTTGATACTTGTCATACATAAGTCATGATGGATTTCATATAGAATGATAACTCATTGACTCTTATACATGCTACTATTTATAATGCTTGTGATGAACATGATGAAAGTATGGGGAAAAGGGTTGAAACTCTTGTTGTTTTGATAAAGTTTTATTGAATATCCTTACTTGATCCTATTAAGCATGGTAACCTTAATGATAGAGGTATAACTATGAGGTTTATATTCTAGTCATGTCTTGATATGATGAGTAACTATGAAAGTAAATGCCCTAACTTAATGAATTGACTTAATAGAAAGTGTTATTGTGTTCATAATCTTTGAGATATGATGTTACATCTATCTGTTGCCTTGAGTCTAATCACTTGATGAAAGATTGATGTCATGGATATATGCTTGATTTGATGATATAACAAGTATACTATTACACGAAATTAGTATAGACAAGTTGATGACATGAATGAAGATGAACTAAGTGGATTCCCATTTAGAGGGAGAATCTCTCCTCAAAATTCGTACTCATATTACCATTTGCATTATATATTTTGTGTTATTGAAGTATGATTGATATGCATCTGACATTGTTAACTGCAGCAAAGTTATAATCTAAGATAAGAAGATTTTTCTATGACTTAAAGCCTCAGTCACACAGAAGAGAGGCTACAGGTGCGACTATAGTCTCCCAATCACACAAATACAATCTCTAGGGTGTGACCAAGGCCTTGAGATAAGATATGGGTTGATTCAACCATAGTTGCTCACATAGCATCTTGAAGAGTGTGTATGTGGGCCCTAGTCGCACAGAGTAAGGCCTATCGGTGCAACTATGCCTATAGATCATAGAAAAATGAACTCTTGTGCATGAAATCAGATGTTCACCAGGAGGATGTCAGTAATACAAATGTGTTCTAGATAATAGAAAGATCTGAAAGTAGGAAAAGATTGAATGTTTTCTATAATATGAATATCTACACTTAACTTGTGTTTGCAGGTGACCGGGATACAAATATGTCATTATGTTTATAGTATGTGTTACAAGAGTTTGATTAGATTTGGTTGACTGATATAGATGAGCAATGTTTCAGGTTTTGATACCATGCTTGAAAATGACTTAGAACTTGGACATGATATGTTTTGGACTACAAATCTCTCTATGCTAACAAATTTGGTTTTGATCTAATGTTTAATGATTTGATTTGAAGTCTAATTATTCTCCTTGATGACAATGATATATGAGCATAATGACTTCCAATTACTTATATGGGTATTTGAAAATGGTTTGGTATTGACACAATTGATAGTTGTGATTCAGTATGAAGATCGAACTTACATATGCCTTCGTATCTAGTGACATAAATTACTTGTATTATGATTATGAGAATGAATTAATGAAGTTTGGATTGGTATTGCATGATAGATGACAACTTGTTAGCATGATAATAACTGAAGTCAAAACTTGATATGAGCTCTACTTGTCACTTGGTTGAAAGAATTGATACTGTGATGTTGATGACTTTGACAATAGCTTTGATCTGGCTTCTAAACTTCGATGAGCTGATAGTACAATATTGACTTATGAAAAGCTATGAAAGTTGGTTTAGTAAAGTGTTATGTTTGCGGAGAGCATATCATGAATCAAGTTCCCCAATCCTAATATGTTTGTTGGCATTATGATTCATGTTTGGCGTTATGGCACAGGTGTTGTACTTGATGGAAACTCACTCAAGTGGCAGATCTTTGTTCAGGCTCTCAAATCATAGAAAATGAGATTCTCGCAAGTGAGCCTAAGCAAAGGTGCAGACCCGCAGGTACCCCGACCAAGATGTGCGGACATACCCGCAGGTGCTTCGTTTAAAAGGTGCGGATGTCAAATTCACTCACTCTAATGCAGAGAAGCGCGCGCACGTGGGAATCTTTATGAATGGTCTATGGTATTTAGCCTGACATGTTTGATCTTATGGTTTTGGACTGTGGTTTTGCATCTAAAAGTATTGATCCAAGGTATTGGGTTCCTAGTATTGAATACCTATGGTTTTGGACCATGGTTTGAGTAAAGGCTTGCCTATAAAAAGGGAAGGAGATCATTTGGCTAGACACCCTTTTTGAATTTTGAATATCTTAAGATCTGAAATTTTGGGTGATCAGTTTGATAACACTAGATCTAAATCAAGGAGAATTCTGTAAACTGTAAGGTGAATCTATTGATAAGTCGTGATCTCATTGGTGCATGATTAGATCTGTGGATCTGATAGTCTGTGGCACATAGGAGGACTGATAAATTGGCTCTATTCGAAGGTCCGCAGGTGATCCACAGTGCAAGTGCGGAGGTACAAAACGCAGCAGAAGGTGCAAGTGCGGAGGTACGCAGCGTAGTAGAAGGCACAGTGTGAAGGTATGCAGAGGAACAGAAGGACCAGGTGTGGAGGTACGCTGTCAGGCAAATAGTGCAGGTGCGGATCTGCGCAGAGGTACGCAGTACAATAGAAGGAGTAGGTGTGGAGGTACGCAGAACAACAGAAGGATCAGTTGCAGATCTGCATAGTTTAGACACAGAAGGGCTACAGATATTCACAGGTTTCTATTGGTGAAGTTGCAGACTTTTCTTGAAATATTTGTTGGCTACCTTTTATCTATTGCTGAAGAGTTCTGGGTTTAGATTACCAGTATTGTTGTTATGATTACTTCATTCTGAAAAGTTATTGGTTGATTCATTGGTGATTATAAAAGGAGTTGGGTGATTCAATGTACTGTGATTATTTGATGTTGATGGATCAGTTTGAAATTCATGAAACGAGTCCTTAAGAAGTAGAAGAGCACAGGGGGTTGTAGCTCCCTTCCAGGAGAGACTGGAAACGACAGAGTTGTAGGTCTCTCAGCTACAGCCTGTGTACTGGTTAAGGGCTGCACCAGTACAAAATTATTGTAAAAGAAGTTTTAATTGAAGAAGATGGACATATTGCAGCAGGTGGTTTCATCCCGGTTTCACTTATATCTGGTGTTTTGGTGTGATATCTATTTTTCTTGTTCTTGCTCATTATTATATGGTACTGACATACAAACTAATGATCAATATCTGAAGAATAAATTAAAGTATAAATCTGGAAGATATATTGAAAATAATTTAATAATACTAATTCACCCCCCCTCTCAGTATTATTTTGCACAATTGGTATCAGAGAAGGTCCTTCTGAAGAAGCTTGATCGCTTGAAGGAAGTTCTATCATTATGAGCAACTACGAGAGGGAAGCATCAATCAGGACACTGATTTTTGATGGGACAAACTTCGTATATTGGAACGTAAGAGTTAGTGCCTATCTTCAATCTCTTGGTACAGAAGTCTGGGATATCATAGACATAGGGTATGCTTTTCCATCAACAACTCCTATAGATCTGGCTGAGAAGAAGAAATATGAAACAAATGCAAACGCGGTCAATACTCTTCTAGGATGTCTATCTCAATCAGAATTCGTGAAGGTTATGCAGTTTAAATCCGCAAAGGAAATATGGGAAAAGATTGTTCTGAGCTATGAAGGAGATGATCAGCTAAAATGAGTAAAACTTCAAACCCTCAGAATTCAGTATGAAAATCTCAGAATGTACATTGAAGAAAGTGTGGCTAACTATTTTCTTCATGTAGATGAGATTGTTAATTGTATGAAAAATTTTGGTGAAGAAATAAAAGAGGTTGTTGTGGTTGAAAAAGTTCTAAGATCTTTGTCCCCTAGGTTTGAATCTAAAATTTATGCAATAGAAGAAAAAGAGAATCTACAAAACCTTAAAATGTCACAACTGCACGGAATTATAACTGCTTATGAAATGAGGAAAGGAGGTCCATCAGACAGGAGAGAAGCTGCCTTCAAGGCTTCAGGCAAAGGAGAGTACTATGAGTCAGGACACGTGTCAGAAGAAGAAGAAGAATCAAATTTTGTCAGAAATCTTCAACGGTGTATTGGAAGATTCAGAGGTAAGTTACCTTTCAAATGTTTTGCTTGTGGAAGAGTAGGTCACTATGCTGCTAAATGTCCTCATAAGGATAAGATTGACAAAGGGAAGGAACCTGTTAGATGGAACAAGAAACAGAATGCAAATAAGAAAAGCTATTACATTCATGAAGACAGTGATGGTCTATCAAATAGTGATGAAGATGAATGAG
>APFE031075720.1:93379-103670 GCA_000404065.3 Pinus taeda | reverse complement strand
TTTGCAGCTGCCAAACGAGTATTATGTCCACCTAGGGTGGAAGGGGTCTCGTTTCCTTCACCAGACAACAGGCAAGTCCTATCTTCACCCAGGGTGAAAGGGTATTTTCCTTCTTCTTCAGTAGAGCAGGTATAGGATAGAGGAAAGAAACCATTGCATGATGAAGGGCCTTCTGAAGGCCAAGACAAGGATTTCATTTTGATTGAGGATGAGGACACTGATTTGGGCTCACTCAAGGATGAGATCATCAAGGAGTAGGAAACTAAGATCAAAAGCCTATGACTTAACATTGAGAGGGCTAAATGGATTATTAATTACCTTGAGCAATGGGACAAGTAGCTAGAGGACAAACAAACAATCATGAAGCTGCAAAACATAAGAGAAAACTAGCAATTGGCAAAGAAGAGAAAAATCAAGCTAATTTCACTAGAGCAAGAAATAGAGGCCGACTGAGAATCATGGCTGGAAAGAGTCAATATTCACCTTGAGTAGTTGCTAGACAAGGCCAACAAGGAGAAAAATATGTTGTGCCACATGATTTATCACTATTTGGCCCGGAACAAAATTTATAAAACAAGAATAAGAAGCCTAAGAGCCAAGGTAAGGAGAACTTTGAGGAGAAAGAAAGAGCAAGATAAACTCAAAATCTTGGTTGAAGCCTCATTGACCTAGTTAGCACCTAACATAGATCACTCATGCCAAATTTCAAGAAATTTGGAGAACCTTTTGGCATTTTTGAATTTTTCAGGGAAAAAACAGTTTTTTTCGAGAGGTGCATAGCGCCTCCAGCGCTCGCTTTTGATAGGGAGCTCCATTTGAGAAAAACTTGGCATTTTTGGATTCCTTATGAAAAGTTATGCATGCTCATAAATTACTAGGAAATTTTGACAAGTTTTGGGCCTCCAAAAGGGATAAAAACACCTCAAAAAATCCCTTTCTACCATTTTTTGGCCACACAGGAAGCAGTCTTAGGAGATTGCAATTTTGAAGGGGAAAATGAACACCAAATTCAAAAATTCCACTTATCCTAGAAAGTAGATAGACAGAAATTTCCAAAAAACCATATTGGAGCAAATTTGGTGAAGTTTAAGGCCTCCAAATTCAGCTTGGAAAAAGCACTACACACAGAAAAAATGGCACTACGCATAGGATGAAAAAGTGCCAATTTTGCTCAAAAACTCTGTTTTTCGCTTGGTTTTCTTCTAGTTTGAATTTTTATCTCTTATGGTCAAATTCATGATATGAAATGATGTAAATTTATTTACTATTATGTAAAAGTGATAAAAGTTTACTTGATAAGGTAGATACATCAGTTGTAGGTGGTTTCGAGTTGAATGAATCAATTTCCTAAGTTTTAGAGGCAAGCTGTTCCACTCCTTATTTTTGTGTTCCTAGTTTAGATATGGTTGAAACCACCCCTATTCTCATGGATTATACCCCTTATGGATAGCAAAGGTGGTTTGGAGGTCTATATCATGTGTTTTTCAGTCATTTGTAAAGGTTGGACTCTTGTGGATGCATTGAGCATTATTGTACATCACTTCCGCATTTTGGCAAGGAAATAAACTAGGGTTTTGCAGCATTTTGTGAGATTCTTGTGTTAATGTGAATTAGAATAGTTTCCTTCTCAGTTATTCAATGATATTATGTTTATGTGTGCCATTGTCTCTTTTATTCTTCATAACTAAATAAATCAAGTGTAAAAGGTAGAATTCATTTGTGTTTCAGTGCTCTACCTTAGAGTTTATTTGGTTTTACATGTTTTCCACTGTTTGAAGAGGACTTATGACTTTTGCATGCCCTCTCCAACTCCTCACCAGCATTTAGACTCACCATTACACCCATTTCAAAGTGCTAAAACACTTGCCTACCTCACCCCATAGAAACCTCTGCAAATATGTGTTTATTCCCTGGACCCAAAGTTTCCTTCCCCATCTGATCCAACAACCAATCATTAAAATCAATCAAATTTATTTGAGAAAGGATACCTAGCCTAAAATTAGTCTTTATATCAGTCATATCAAGCCTTCCTTGATAAATTTTCATTGATATTGACAAGGAGAGATCCCTCTCCCGACCTGGTAGGGCTAGCTACCAGGTTAAACGTGGTTTGATGTTACCCTAGACCTACCTTCCTTCAGCCTGAGGTAGATTTAGGCCCTAACATAGTGGCGACCATATTGGGGAACATAGTTTAATGTTCCTCGGCAAAATGTATCAAGTTAGATCTGATTTTTGAAGGTGGACAACAATCAGACACCGGAAGGTTGAAATCATTCACCTGGCGACTCTAGTGTCGAAGAATCCCAAGGTTCAAAATTTTTATGGCGACTCTACTCTTCAAGAACTAGTAGCTTGAAGAATTTCTTGGTGAATTCATTGTTATCAAAATGGATTCACTAGATCAATGGTATGCTCCCATGTGCCGAGATCACATTCCAGGTTTTCCAAATAAAATTCCAAAGTAGATTGGCAAAGGAATTTGCCTATGTTTAAAGATGATGATAGGAATGATGCTGCTTTACATCTGGTTATATTTCACATACATATTTGCAAGTTGAAGGTTTATTTTCCTGAAGATTGCTTGATGAAGATATTCATGGCCACTCTGGAAGGTGAATCCTGATCTTGGTATGAATGTTTGCTGCCTTCTTGTATTTACTGTTTAAAGGATTTTCATGCCATGTTCTTTGAAAGGTATAAATAATATTATCCATCATTAAATTTAGTTTAGAATTGTTGCAAACATGTTTATAGTTTTATTGAAAGTCTTGAGAAAGTTCATGAAGATGATGACTTCATGGACGATGAGATCATGGAGGCTCTGTACGAAAATCCATTTCAGGAGCATAAAGAGAGCTTAGAGGATACTTATCAAGATGTGCAGGAAATGTTGTAGCTAGATCAAGATCTTAGCATAATGGAAAATGATGAAAGAGAAGGTTTTATTTTAGATCTGTCCATAAAAGAAGACAGTATGCAGGGAAGTCAAGTTTCAATTTTAGAATTTGATAAAGTCAAGTCGACTCTTTCATATCTAGAGTCAGATCGTGATGATCAAGAGTACCTTGTTCTGAATCCCATGAAGGAGAGCTCTACTGCTGAGATCATCTGTAATGAAGAAGACAAAGTTATCGACCCAAGTGTTCTTATTTCATTAGAACAAAGCCTTCATGAGGAGGTAATCTAGTCATTTTATGAAAAACAAGATGAGATCTTTGTTCAAGTAAGTGAAAAATCTTCTTTCGATAACTCAGCGGTAAATGATAATTTGATTGCCATGTCATATGAAGATGATCAGCAATGTTTTCAAATTTCAGAAGAATAAGGAATTAAGGACTATCATTTAGGTTTTTCATGTTTTGAAATGTTATTTCAAGAAGACAATAATCAGTTGAGCAAAACAAAACAGAAAGTATTATCTCCTTTGTCTGAAGATGAGATAGATTGACTCCTGAAAGGTCAGGTTACAGCCCAAGCTAATGCAGTTCTGCAGTGTGCACATGGTCAATAAGGTGTTGGTGAAACTTCTTCTTCTTTTGAAAATGATGACAATTTTGAAATTATATCTATATATCAACGAACAGATAATATTTTCTTTCATGAAGATGATAAGGCTGTCATGTTTGATAATCTTGAAGAATTTTTTCTGTTTAAGAAAGGCTTAGACTATGAAATTGAGGAGTATGAGCTTGAGAGAGATAGTATGCCAGAAATCGAGTCAGAGTTTCTCCTGGTTGAGGAATTCACAGCTAACATTCAGATGGAAGAAGCTTATACCTCTCTATGCATTCCTATCACTCAACAATCAGTTGTTCTTTCAGATCAGAATGAAGGGAGTACTTGTATTTTTGCTGTTGGATCTCAAGACAAGCTAGTGCTTTAGGATTTTCAGGATCCCTTCGGCATTCTTTTGCAAGCATTAGAGAAGATGAATGTTGCTTGGTTCATTAGCATAAGCCTTGGTTTCAGTTGTTATTGTGAGTTTCCTACATGTACATCATTCTACCCACTCAGCGAAAGTGAGAGCAAGATTTCAGTAAGTAGCCATCTGCTAGATTGGTTACATTGGAAGGCCCACTTCATATAATTGTACATATTTCATCAGTAGGCAGGTGGTTGTGATCATGATTTGAAGCCTTAAAATCTCAATAGACTACTGCCATTAAAAATATTTGTAAGTACTTGTTTTAGTTAAGTAAGTCTTGAGTCATATTTTGTTTTCATCAGTTTCGAGATAGTTTCAGCTGCTGAGTTTCTAGTTTCAGCTATTGAGTGTCTCGTTTCATGTTTTGAGTGTCTTGTTTTAGTTTTGAGTTAGTCTTATTTGAGTCAGTTTATTTTTGAGTTTTGAGTCAAGGTTTTTGTTTTAGTCTTCTAAAGTTATTGACTCCATGTAGCCCAATGGAAGAGGCATTGTCTACCTTCCAAAGGTCTGTAGTTCTTGGCACCTCCTAGGAGCTATCATCCCCATTGGAGCCAATGTTAGTGTCGATATCTTCATCCCTCCATCAGTGACCAAATTATCCTTTTGCATGCATTTTAGGTGTCTCATCTGATCAGTTGCATTCCATTAGGTCATGGATCAACTGATGGAAGTGGTTCATTATCAAATTTCCCTCATGGTCTTTACCTGCTGGCCTATTTTCACAAGTTCAGGTCATTTACAGTCATTTTTGTCATTTACGTTTGCAAAAGCAATTTTTTAGGGTTTTCAAGTCTCATTAGGTCTAGGCTTTGCTACCATGGTCTTCAAAAGCTCAATAAGAGGTCAGCAGACACATGAGGATGTTTAATAAGTTCATAAAATCACAAATTTCACTCGTGATTTGCTTCATAAAGGGTTTTTACCTCAAAACACTGTTTTGAGGTGAAAATAGAGTTTTTCTATTTTCATGTACAAATTTATGTAATTTTAATGTTTTATATGTAATAAAGCATCATCTACAACCCTTGGTCACCTTTCCAAACTCTAGCACTCCAGCTACTGCAAAAGAAACAAAAACATTCAAGCATCAGTCCATCAAATGACAAGATAAAGAGCCAAACTACAAAAACAAGGTTTTAAAAGTAAAGAGAAAGGGAACTTTAGAAAGTGGGTTTTTCTGAATGAAAAATTAAAGTCAAAATGTATATAAAGTTATCCTTGGTGTTAGAATTCCTCATTTGTGCTAAATAGAGAGAGAAAGAGGAAAAAATCGCATTTGAAAAGAAACAAGTGAAAATTGCAGCAAAAATGTCTAGTTTTCAGTGGTGCGACGCACCTGGGAATTGGTGCGGCGCACCTATTAGGCGCTACGCACCTAGGCATTGGTGCGGCGCATTTGTTATTTGAACCCAAAAACTCATTTAATCGATTTTCCAAGCCTCCAAATTTGCAAACAACCTCTCTACAAGTAAGTATTTCCTCCCATTTGCCCGAGCAAGAGATTTTGTCATCCATGATGGTGACGTGAGTGCTTAAAAAATGAAACCCTAATTGCCTCAATGTTGTGTTGTCAAAAATGCCTAGGTTTTTTGTTGTTTTTTATGTTTTCACCCCCTTGTATAATTTTCCCACACCCCATCCCCCTGCACTAAATTTCCCTAATTCCCTTCCCTTTCCCTCTCCCATTCACACTCACCTTATCCCCTATCACCAAACCCTAAGCCCTATACATAATTCCCACTATTCCCCAAACCATAATTCCCTTTTCCTAAACCCTATCATTCCCTAAAAATCCTACAACCATCATCAAAACCCTCCTTTGCACTTATATTATCAGTCAACCTATAAAATCCCAAAAAGAAAACAATAGTCACCTATACTTAAGAAAATCTCTTCATACTCATCTTTCTACATTCTACATTTGCAAATATGGAAGCAGATTCAACTTATGAAAGGGATGAGGAAAATATGAGTGATTCCTCCCAAGAGATTCATGCACCAAGAAAACCACATAAGGGAGGAAAACACATCCGGGAGGAGACCACCACACTCATAGAGTTACTAGCTTGTCCTCTTGCAGTAACATGTTTTAAACATCAATATTGCTACCAGTTTTGCGAGATGGTAGAGAGGGTGAAATACCACCATGAACTTGCTAGGCTATTTTTCCTTTATCTTCACAATGGCCAGGTGAACTTAGTAGGTGTTTCCTTCACTTTGACACCTAAAACCACAGCTGCAGCAGCAGTTATTCCAAATGTGGGTGAACAATGGAACAAAGCACAACTTGTGGGCAAAGAGTATTATGAGCCTTATGTCAAGGCTAGTTATCAAAAGCAAATTAGTAGGGTCTTTCCTTTCATATATCTACAAGACACTTATGCTCTGCTGATGAAGCTCATTATCAAATATTTCACCTGTGAAGGGAGGTTTTCTCGCTTGTACACTTACCATGTTAGATTGCTGATGCACTTTACTAGAGTGAGGATGATGAACCTCCCCTATTTCATATGCAGAAATATTGAGAAGATGGCTACATTGGTGCAAAGGAACCTCCTCCTCAACAGTTTACTAGAATTTATCATTTTTCATTGATCAAAATCGTTGTTTTGCATCAATTGAGCTTGCTAAATATTTATTGGGATACCTTCATTTCACATGAGGTTTTCAAAGGCCCTCAGGTGATCCCATCAGTGTTTCAAGAGGAAGGAGGGCCTTCAAATCAGCTAGAGGTTCATAAGACTCAAGCTATAGGAGTGCTAGTATTTGTTACTTATGAAAAAGGCACAAGGAGATTATTTGCAGCTGCCAAATTCTATCTTCACCCAGGGTGAAAGGGGCTTTGCCTTCTTCTTTAAAAAAGTAGGTACAGGACAGAGGAAAGAAACCATTGCAAGTTGAAGGAACTTCTAAAGGCCAAGACAAGGATTTCATTTTGATTGAGGATGAGAACACTGATTTGAGCTCACTCAAGGATGAGATCATCAAGGAGTAGAAAACTGAGATCAAAAGCCTATCACTTAACATTGAGAAGGCTAAATGGATTATTAATTACCTTGAGCAACGGAACAAACAGCTGGAGGACAAATAAACAATCATGGAGCTACAAAACATAAGAGAAAACTAGCAATTGGCAAAGAAGAGGAAAATGAAGCTAATTTCACTAACACAAGAAATAAAGGCCGATTGAGAATAATGGTTGGAAAGAGTCAATATTCACCTTGAGAGGTTGCTGGACAAGGCTAACAAGGAGAAAAATATGTTGCGCCACATGACTTATCACTATTTGGCCCAGAACAACTGTAAAACAAGAATAAGAAGCCTAAAAGCCAAGTTAAGGAGAACTTTAAGGAGCAAGAAAAAGCAAGATAAGCTCAAAATCTTGGCTAAAGCTTCATTGGCCCAACATAGCACCTAACATAGATCATTCATGCCAAATTTCAAGAAATGTGGAGAAATTTTTGGTATTTTTGAATTTTTCAGGGAAAAAATAGGTTTTTCTGGTAGGTGCGTAGCACCTCCAGTGCTCACTTTTGATAGGGACCTCCATTTGAGGAAAACTTGGCATTTTTGGTTTCCTTATGAAAAGTTATGCATGCTAAAATATTATTAGGAACTTTTGACAAGTTTTGGGCCTCCAAAATGGCTAAACACACCTCAAAAATGCCCTTTCTGCCATTTTTTGGCCACACAGGAGGTAGTCTTAGGAGATTGCAATTTTGAAGGTGCAGATGGACACCAAATTCAAAAATTCCACTAGTACTAGAAAGTATATAGACATAAATTTCCAAAAAACCATCTAGGAGAAAATTTGGTGAAGGAGAAGGCCTTCAAATTCAGTTTGGAATAAGAACCATGCATAGAAAACGGGCACTACACACAGGATGAAAAAGTGCTAATTTTGCTCAAAAACTCTGTTTTTCGCCTAGTTTTCTTCTAGTTTGACTTTTTATCTCTTATGGTAAAATTCATGATGTGACATGATGTAAATTGATGTACTATGATGTAAAAATTATAAAAATTGAGTTGATAAGGTAGATACATTAGTTGTAGGTGGTTTAGAGTTGAATGAATCAGTTTCCTAGGTTTTAGAGGCAAGTTGTTCCACTGCCTAGTTTTGTGTTCCTAGTTTAGATATGGTTGAAACCACCCCTCTTCTCATGGATTCAACCCCTGATGGATAGTACAGGTGGTTTGGAGGTCTATATCATGTGTTTTTTCAGTCATTTGTAAAGGTTGGACTCTTGTGGATGCATTGAGCATTATTGTACATCACTTCTACAATTTCTCAAGGAAATAAACCAGGGTTTTGCAGCATTTTGTGGGATTCTTATGGTAATGTGAATTAGCATAGTTTCCTTCTCAGTTATTCAATGATCTTATGTTTATGTGTGCCATCATCTCTTTTATTTTTCATAGCTAAATGAATCAAGTGTAAAAGTTAGAATTCGTTGGTGTTTCAGTGCTCTACCTTAGGGTTTATTTAGTTTTACATGTTTTCTACTATTTGAAGAGGACTCATGACTTTTGCATGCCCTCTCTAGCTCCTCACTAGTCTTTAGACTCACCATTACACCCATTTCAAAGTGCTAAAACACTTGCCTACCTTGCCCCACAGAAACCTTTGCAAATCTTTGTTTATTCCCCAGACCCAAAGCTGCCTTCCCCATCTGATCCAGTAGCCAATCATTAAAATCAGTCAAATTCCTCTGGTCAAGCATACCTAGCCTAAAATTTGTCTTTATATCAGTCATCTCAAGTCTTCCTTGATAAATTTTCATTGAGATTGACAATGAAAGAGCCCTCTCCTGACCTGGTAGGGCTAGCTACTAGGTTAAGCATGGTTTGATGTTACCCTAGACCTGCCTTCCTTCAACCTGAGGTAGATTTAGGCCATAACAGCTTTGATAATCATATCCATGCTAATGAATTACATCAATGTTGGCTAGTATATCCCTCAACTGATCAACTAACAAAGCCAACGAAAGTGGTTTCTCCACTCGGCTCAGTTATTGGGCAGAGACATGAGCCACCTCGCCCTCCACGTCTACTCCCCCCACCTTGTGGAGCATGCCCATGCTAACACAACATGTCCACCACAACCAATAGGTTATCCAATCACCGAGTCTTCAAACCAAGGGAGGCACACCACCCAATCCAACAATTCTGATTGTTCCCATCCTAGTGAGGGAGCTTAGCTACCTAGCCCATGCAGAGGCCTCATATTTTTCCGACACACCACCAATGGACCAAATTAACAAAGCTACCCAAGTATGAACCCTTGGCAGAGCCTTCAAAATAGGAGGTCCACCTAATGTTGCCTCTGAAGAGACCCGAAGCGAGAACTAGCTTCAGAGCTACGCCCTCCCAGGAGAAGTAATAAGCCCAAAAGACTAAATAGTGGCAAAGTTCACAATATAAAGTGCAATTGAAATATAAAGGAGGCCTCCTGCTTACTGAATTACCTTCAAAAACATGGCAGCTTCACCCACGACCAAGCTCTGCCCCTTGAGAACAAACTACTGAAGCTTCAATCACCACTCCCGGCACACGTTATGTACATCCCGAACTTCTCTCCCATGTATCCCACACCACTCTCACTGTCAAATGAACAAGCCTCGTAGAACAAACATAACACCCCCATTTGACTTCTTTCAACTTGGAACTAACTAACCCAATGAAGATGCACAAGTAAAGATCCTGTGTACACTCAACTGCAGTGAAACCACTCAACCAAATTCCCATGCTATAAGATCAAATGCAACATAAAACTCAAATTTGACCTGATATATAGTAGGCTATATCCTTTTTGAGGCTTTGGGGAAGGCGATGCAACTTGGTGTGGTTGTCTCCTCACCAAACACCATGCATCATGTTACTCTAATTCACTCGCATGAAGCCAGATGTTGTACCCCCTAATCATCCAACCCCATCGCGGGTTTTTTTTATTATAATAGTTATAAAATATTTATTTTTATTAGAGGCTAAATATTACCCTTAAAGTTGCATTGACTAATTCATTATATTAAAATAGGGGAACCTATGATTTCAACCTATTATGTAATAAACTTTTTATGTTACCCATCTGATAATAATATAATGAATTAGCTATCATTTTTCTTTGAACCATATGATAACTATCTTTGACCATTTATTAATATTTAAATTTAGGCTTATTAATAAAATTATTATTTAACATTATCAATTACCTTTTTTATAAGGCACAAGTACTAAGCAACGATGCTGCATATTACACTCTTTTAAAATTAATTATGTATATATTTACAAAACATGCATCACTATAATTATGAAATATACTAGCACAACCAAATTAATAAATCTGGCTGATATATGTCGATAGGT
>APFE031075720.1:51402-72668 GCA_000404065.3 Pinus taeda | reverse complement strand
AAGCCCAATTCCAAAGTGAAATGGGGTTCGAGGAGTGGAATCTTCTTCCAATTCTTCCTCTATAGAAATTAAACCTAGTGGAAGAACTTCATTGTAAGGTTCATAAAATATTTCTGGTGTTGATGAATTTGAAGTTTCAATACTTATTGATGTCTGAGGAATAACTGGTTGATCGACTTCTGGTAAAGTAACAACTTTTAAATGCTCAAATTGAAAGTCTAGATGTTCAGGTAAATGAAAAACAGTTTCAAAAAGAGGTCCCTCAACAACTTCAGGTTCAGATGTAACTTTTATTTGAACTGGGATAGATTCTGGATTAACTTATGGTTGAACTGATTCAAATTCAGAAGTACTTTCTTGCCGAGCAATTTCAAGTTGAGGATTAACTTGTTGTTGAACAACCTCGGTTACTATTTCACTAAGATCAGTACTAATGTACTCAAGTAATTGTGAAACTTCTTCTTCAGAAACACATGGGCCAGAAATAGTTGGAGTAACTGGAGTTGCAATACTTACCGAAATAGATGATTCAGGTAATTCAAATGAAGAACTAGGAGTTCTTGATGTACTAGGCTCAGTTAAGTGAGATCGCTTTGCCCGAATTGGTGTTGCTTCAGGATGCAAAGGTGGTTTGCTCACTGTTCTCCGTGAATGATGGGGTATGGGTTGATGTTCCTCCACTATTGCTAATTAATTTTATTATCAAACAAGAAATTAAAAAAAGGGGTATATTAGGCAAAAGGTTTATTGCACTGTGAACTGCAGAATACCTCCTAGAAAACCAAGAAGTACAGGCAAGCAATCTTCCCGAATGTTGTGCTCAATGTATCACAGTTTACAAGGCAGATGACTCAGTTACTTAAGGATGGATAGCAACCTAGAGTTTTCCTCCCATATATACCCGAAGGTATGTGGAGGCTGAGTTCGTATAAGCACTATCTAATGCAAAACCGCATAGTGAGAGCATTCTCATATACTTTATGTACTGTAACACCGCCTTATATACTTGAAGGTATGTGGAAGAGCTACAATATACTCACATACATGGAATGAGGTATCACACTCGAGATGTATTGCAGACACGTTAGCGACAACTGCTTTGCTTTATGACGCCAGAACACGTCTCTAGCCTAGAACCACTAAATGTTCTCGTTAATGACAGTGATACATTAGGTAAATTAATGTTTATTTTAAGTTGATCTTGCTTAGGAATTTTCCTTTCAAGTTCACCATGTGATGTATTCTGAAATTCCTAGGAATGCAACAATCATGATAAGCATTTTTTCCATTCAATTTAACAATGAAAATCCTAGCTACTTAGGGATAGAGCAATCAAATTTCTTTTGATCAAAGAGAAAAGACCACAATCTAAATGCAATTTCCTTACACTATTCCTATCAGCACACACAAACTTTTTCAATGCAACATGCATGTATTTCTTTTCAATTCCCTTAATGTGAATATGAACAAAAAGGAAATATGAACATACAATCAATCAATATTTCATATGAACGAATAATTTTATGATAGTTCAAATTCGAAGGAAGAGAAGACTTTACGACACTTTCTTTCGAATGAAGATTAATCAATTATATCCTAAATTTGACTATTGATTGATAATGACAAAGAAAACATGAAGAAACATTAATCAATCCTATCAAAGTTGGGCTAGACCAGGAGATAAAAACTCATTTTTTTAAACATAACATTCATTGATCAATCATCAAAGAGTCAAACAGAAAAAATTTGGCAAAAAACTCTTTCCAAAGGTGGGAAACTGATCCTAGGAGGATCAGCGCAGCCCAGAGTGGGAGACAGTGTGCTTTAGAGCACTGTCCCTAAGCCAGGGATGCTCTGTAGTGCACTGTGTCCCTCACAAGCCTGCGTTAGTGACAGTAAGCCATTTCAAGAGGCCATTTGACATAGTTTTGACCAATGTTTCAATGTAAACAGCTGAATTACAATCAATGAACACAAATAGAGTCTACAAGGATATCTTAGGAGGTGGATAAGCTACTAGGAAAGAGGATTCTTCCCCAACAGATTTGCCAATTTGTGTTGGAGAATTTAGCATCTATGGATAAATACTAATTCACTAGATAGGTACCTGTGCCTAGAACAACAGTTTAAAATGTTTTAGACTTTCTTTATAAGCAATAGATAAGAAGAGAGTATAGAAGGCCTACATGTAGTTCTGCTTTTCTCTTTCTCCCTTGTATCGATTCCGTCACTCCTTCCCATCCTTAATCCACTTGAAAAGTAACCTGTCAACACAACAGAAGACGAAAACCAATCAAAGCATATGATCCACTGAATATAAATGAAAGGAATTAGAAGCAATTCATACATATAAGCATTATGAAAGAACACATCATATGGAAAAAGGTTCAAATAGTTTATTAGATAGAAGAAGGAATTACAACCATCAGTGTCTGTTTCAAAGTCATTCCTCCAGCTTAGATCCCATCCACATCACATCAAAAGCATGACAAGCTTTTGGCATCACATCATTTTCTCCAATGTTAAGTCTCATAGTGGCATTATCTCCTTACAATTCAACATAATCCAGCCCCTGATCACTTAGATGAGTGGTCAATTTATAGGAAGATGAAGGAGGTTTTGTCATTAATGGTGACATTGAATGGCCTTCCATACTTGAATTAGTTCCATGGAGGAAGGTGAGAAGGATAGGATGTCCTTTAACTCATTCTCATCCATTTGAGCTCAAAGAGTTGGTAAGACAAGGAAATTTTTAGATGACTCCAAAGATAAGAATATTCCCCAAACCCTATGTGAATTTCGCTCATTCTCACCCAGCGCAGGTGAAAGGAAGCCTAAGTGCTCTACAGAGCACCCTGGCAGTGGACTCAACTACTCTGTAGTGCACCTTCATAAGGGCTTACCTGTGCTGGTCCCTCTAGAGGCAATTTTTGGATGTCTTCAAGTCATGAAACTGTCTAGGAAGGAGGCATTCAAAGGGTTGACTTGTTTAGGGCATGAAACAACTAAATTTAAGGTTTGATGAGCCTTAAAACACTAACCTGAATGTTGGGATTTGATGTGCCCAAATGGATCTGTAACACTCTTGATCAAGGAGGATGGCGAAAAGTTGAGAAGAAGAAGGGTAGAAAAGAGTGACTAAGCATTCTCTTAGTCTCAATTTCTCCTTTTTCTTTGGTTTGGTTTTTCTTTGGGTGCTAGCATTTGACTGGCACTGCTTCGAAAGATTCATGTAACTTTTATTTTTTAATTTTGTGTTTCTCTTTTTTTGGGCATCGGTTGAAAGACTGAGAAAAAGGAATGCCTTCTAGCATCTATAGAATGTAATTTTATTTCTTGAATTTCAAACTAAATAAAATTACGATTTTTCTTTGGGAAAAAACTTATTATGGTAAATAAACCTTTTATATAATCAACCTATCATAATAAACATTTTATGTTTCCCATCCTATAATAATATAATGAATGAATTATCATTTGTAATAGCTTAATTATCATTTTTCTTTAAGCCATATGATAACTATCTTAAACCATTTATTAATATATAAATTTAACCTTATTAATAAAATTATTATTATTATTTAAAATTATCAATTATTTTTTCATAAAAGAAAATACTAAACAACAATGCTTACCACTAATTTAAAATTAATTTTATATATATTTACAAAAATATATATCTATTATGTATTATATATATATGATGATGGTGGTGGTGGTGGTTAACGTCCACTGAAACCATTATGATAAAGATCATTTCAATTACTTTCAAGCCAACAGTTATTACAAATGATATGCCACGAGCATTGACATATATCAATATATATATTATATATATATGATGATGATGATGATGGTGGTAGTTAACGTCCACTAAAACCATTATGATAAAGATCATTTCAATTGCTTTCACACCAACAATTATTACAAATGATATGCCACGAGCATTGACTAAAGACATATAGTTTATAATAATGATTTCAATTGATTGCACCCACCGTCATGCCAAATGGTTTGGCATAAGGATGGGCTATCTCTTCAATAATTATATTTTTATAAACCTTATATTTAATTAATAATTTATTAATATTTTTTACTATTTTAAACCATTATAAATTTATATTAAATAATAGTTATATATATAGCAGACTTTGAAAATAATATCATTTTTAATCAATGCATGGGACAGGGAGGTGTAACATTAATCTGGTCGTCATTTATTAAAAAAAACATTTTAAATAAAACTGGCCCTTGTCGCTTTTAAGAATAATATCGTTTTTAATTCATACTTCTTATTTTAGTCCATGCAGGTGGATAAAGATGCGTCACAATAATCTTACTGCTGTTCCTTAAAATAAAAGGAAAAAGCTATTTAAATAAAAAATGCCATTACCATTTATCATTAAGTACAATGCGTGGGAATCACCAATTAGTTTTTTTATTTGTTTTGATTAATTTTGTAATTGATTTATTTTTATATCTTCTATTAAAATATTAGTGTAAAATATTTTTTTTTAGATTAAAAGAATTATAATATTTTTTTAAAATGATTTTTAAAATGGGTCCATTTAAAAAAATAAAGAATTAAAACGTCGATAATCATAAACAACTTAATGAAATATGATAAATATATTATTTGTTTATTATATTTTTAATTTAAAAGATAGATTTAAATTTTTTAGGAATATACCAAGCTGTATTAACAATTCAAAATTGCTGTAAATTTTAATTTAAAAAGAATTGTGGATTCTTTACTGTATTAATTTTTTTGCTATAAACTAAATTTATGTTATATAGAAATAAAATAAAAATATTTTATTACTTCTTCAGATCTGGATATCTAATCTATTTAGCCACTTATGCTAAATATAATTGAAAAATATAATATTTATAAAGAAAATATTAATTAAAATAATAAATCTTAATGCATATTGAATCAACAATAATTACAAAAATGGTATCGGCACGAGGCATTGACTAGTCTTATCAATAATGGTAATTTTACAAACCTTATTATTTACTATTTAACTATAATTAGTTTTTTTAATATTCTTTATTAATTATAGTGTTTTTGAATAATCTTTATTAATGTATAGTTTTATTTATTTTCAATTTATATTTAATTAATAATTATACTATCCTAAAGTTTCAAAAACAAATGTCATCCTAATTATTGTTTAAACATCCATTAGAGGGTGTTCAACTCATGCTCAACTAATTGCTTTAAAAGATTAAATGTGATTAAAGACATAGTTGAAGTTTGTAGGGTTTTGCATCGTTCCATGTTTGATTGGGATTCCCTATTTTAGAATGTAGAAGTTAAAGAATAGTATTTTCAATTTATAAAGAACAAGGATGATGATGTAGAAGTTAAAGAATAGTATTTTCAATTTATAAAGAACAAGGGTGATGATTTGTGTAGATATTGGTTATAGAAATTAAAATATATATTTTGTTAAATTTTATATTTAATGCGAGATATATGAGTTAAAAATGGTTAATTTAAATTATTTTAAGTACTTAGTTGGATTGTTTTATGTTGGATGTTAATTATTAATATTTAGTTAGTTTATAGTATTATTTCTTTATTGTGTGTTATTTTTGGGTTTTTTTCACACTATTTTTTTTAAAGAGTTATGATGAAACAATGTTAAGCAATATACTTATGGTCCATTTAAATTCTTTAAGTACTTAGTTGGATTATTTCTATGTTAGATGTTAATCACCAACATTGAGTTAGTTCATAGTATTATTTTTTATTACGTACCATCTTTGCCTTTCTTCGCACCATTTCTTCTGAGTGGTTATGATGAAACAATGTTAATAAACACATTTTTTTTACCTTTTTGAAATGACTATAGATTATGTATTGTAGTAAGAAGTAGTGTTCAATCTCTATCTCATTTAAATGGTACAATTAATAAGTTATGCTGCTCCATTCCTCTTTGGGCGCTTTTCATATACCTATCTCACATATCAACCTATGCAAACTAGTTATGGGTTGAACCATCACTTGTCTTCTATTTAAAACATATTTAAAACATATGAAATGTGAGGTATTCTTGTATTTTGGTCTACCCCATTGTAAAATCCCCTCTTTCTATACAAGCAACTCAACCAATATATCCAAAATGAATATCACAATAAATAAATTCAACCAATATAACAGATATATTTATTAATATTACTGTAAAATCCTTTCTTGCTAAACAAATAAATCAACCATCATACTGTAAGAAAAATTACTATAGTAAACAAAATCTTCTAATATCTTCTAATATGATTTATAGTCTAACTTATAGTTACATACTTGAGCAGCCTATTTAGTTACAAAAATAAATTTATGGAAGCCCATAAACAACCATGGCTAATGGCACAATTTATTGGGCTAAAAGAGGATGATGAAAGTAACGAAATGTCCTCTTATACTATTGTAAATTACTATAGTACAATAGATTGATTATTGGTTCGACCCTCCCTTTTAATACCATGACCTAGTAAATGATAGCTTGAACTGCTAAGAAAATAATGGCGTTAGATAGGGAGGAAAAATTATGGGATGAAACTACCCACAAAAATCACCTTCAACTTGCTAATAATAACTGGTCCATCCTCCTCAAGACAAAAAGCCACAAGAGCTCTATAAATGGATATGAGGAAGTAATTAACCATGCCCAAAGAGTGAGCTCCAATCTCTCTTTTATCATCAAAATATCATGGGTCTTTCTCTCTTTTTTTTCTTCGTGTGATCATTCAAAGATAGACATTACACTCAATAGATCTAATTGTTCAATATAATAGTGTTGTTTTGTTATAGATCTGATCCAAAAATATAAGATAATACAAATATACCCAATAATAACAAGATCTGAATACATAGAAATGCTTCAGTTTAATAATCAAACCCTTAAGGTAGGGCAACACCATACATTCACTCCTTAAGGAATGAGAACACTCCACAAGCCATATGCCTGTTCATGCAATATTCCTTGACATCTCTCAATGGGGAGTCTATAGCCTCTATATAGGCCTCATACATACAATACCATGGGTCATTACCATGGTTCCCTCAATACCATCTATCTAATACCATGGACTTATTACATTATTGCTAACTACTTGTGGTCCCTTACGTGATACGGGTTAACCACCTTATGGCCCATCCATTATTACATTATTGCCTTGGGTACCTCCCTTTGTACCCCATATTATACCCCCTAGGTATACTACATTCCACCCCCCTTAACATGTTTCATCCTCGAAACATGGGAAGAACACAAGTAATAAGATCTACTCAAAAGAGTAGTCCACTGGTACCATGCACGTGCATCTAGCCATCCAAGAGAAAGGTGAACTCTTGATCTAGCTGGTGCCTCACTCGCTTGAGATGGAAGTTGATCCTCGTAGCTCTTTTGTGTTGATGTATAGTAGGTGGATCGCCGTCCCTCTCTATATGCCATGCGGGGGTTGTTGTCCTTGTAGCTAATTTGTTTCCATCTTGTTGGCTATTTTCTTGCTGGGTGATGTGGGTGGTGATATGCTGAAGTTTTAACCAACAGTGTATCTTTCTTTAATTTACCACCTAATGGAGCCTGATTGGTATCTGGTACATGTTGTGGTGCATGTTGTTGTTTCTTATCTTCCAATATTACTTCAACCACTGAATCGTCATCTGATGTAACATTTTCTGCTTCATCCTCCTTGGACTCTACCTATTTATTGATGAAAATGTCCTGTAATGTAATTTTCTTCTTTTTATACCAGAGCTTCAAGAATTTCTTCTGCACATTAATATTGATAGTACACATTGTTTCTATCCAAGGGTATCCCAAACAACATCCATATTAGCCATATCTAGAGCATAAAAATTAGAATGCAATACATACTTGTCCATAGAAATCTTCAAATATTTATAAACTTGCACCTCCTCATTATTAACCTGTGTGTGCTCCATTTGTTTTGCTGGGACTTGCATTTTTTTTGCCAAATTGACATTTATAAGGTTTTTCTTGCAACTAGGATTTATAGACATAATGATCTTCTCCTTTTGAAGCAATCCATGAACCTGCAATAAGGAGATACCAGTAGGAAATAACCCCACATGTTTCTCATTATCTTGTTTTCTGGCATGAGACCATCTGTCTAAAAGTAATTTTTCAAATTATTCATCTGAAAGGTTGTACAACTTATTTTTGTTCAGTAATTCCCACCATGTGGCCACTTCATCTGAAAAATGAGCCACTACCAAAAATCTCCAATGTTGTGCCCATACTGACTTTTTTGCTTTTATGTATTCTTCAATAGTAGAACCATTATCTTTTCCTGTAAAATATAGAATCGCCATGAAGAGGGTTTGGGAAAAATTCACTTACTTGGTTTGAGAACAACCATTCTGCATTTGCCCATGTGATATAAATCACGATCTAGGCACTGGAATTTCTGATTCATGCTGCGCTTGTCCTGCCATCACAAAAAATTTCTGAAAAAATAATTGATTTTAAATCAGCGATATCTCCCTCATCCGGACTTCGATTCAACTGATTTTTTTTTGAACTTGGGTATTTCTTCACAAAAAATCCAGATATGCAATTAGATTCTACAGAATTTGTACCAGAACGTATAGATCTGCTCGGCAAACTCGCCACCCTGAAAAATGCCTGCAACCCAAACTATTTTTAAATTAGCAATATCTCCCTCATCTGGACTCTGATTCGGCCGATTTTTTTTTGAACTTGGGTATTTTTTCACAAACAATATAGATATGCAATTAGATTTTGTAGATTTTGCACCAAAATGTACAGATCTGATCTAAAAACTTGCCACCCCAAAATATTCCTGCAAAAAAAAAAAAAAATATTCTCCACTTTGCCCAAGAATGTGCTCTGACACCACTTGTTATAGATCTGATCCAAAAATATAAGATAATACAAATATACCCAATAATAACGAGATCTGAATAGATAGAAACACTTCACTTTATTAATCAAACCCTTAAGGTAGGGCAACACTATACATTCACTCCTTAAGGAAGGATAACACTCCACAAGCCATATGCCTATTCATACAATATTCCTTAACATCTCTCAATGGGGAATCTCTAGCCTCTATATAGGCCTCATACATACAATACCATGGGTCATTACCATGGTTCCCTCAATACCATCTATCTAATACCATAGGCTTATTACATTATTGCTAACTACTTGTGGTCCCTTACATGATACGGGTTAACCACCTTATTTATTACTATGGCCCATCCCATTATTACATTATTCCCTTGGGTACCTCCCTTTTTACCCCATATTATACCCCCTAGGTATACTACATGTTTATTATGCAAGATTATTCACATATTTCCTTCTTATATAAATTTTGTATGGGAGTCAATGATACTATTTTCCATTACCACATCATACATCTCCTTATGAATAGTTGTTTCAAGAATTTATTGCTTTGTTAAGAGTATAAATATTAATGTTATGGACGCATTTTAGAAGTAATTTTTTTAATGAATGTTTAGGAGTTTTGTTACTCTATCTTGTCTTCATGTTTTTCTTTGCAAACACCCACTTGAAGGAACATTGAGAATATTACTTTAAATCATCTAGTCTCAAGCCCAGAGTTGCCTATTTGGCGTACCTATCTCGGGTCTTTGTGCATCTACCTTTATATTATAATGATGACCCTTTATGCCATTTTGTCATATTATTATTATGACTAGCATAGGTGATACAAGCATATCTTGTCGTAAATTATTCATTTTGGTGGCATTTAGGTAATGTTGTTTGGTTATAGGGTTTTTGTCTTGGCACAAATTGTTTATTTGGTATTTTTTTCTAGTTTATTTTGCATATAAATTCTCTTAGCTAACATATTCATATGGATGTTAAGTGCTAATTTAGAGTAGGTTGTAAGTGGGACCACTTGTATTAGGTACATCATACTCTTTTTTCTTCATGTCTGGAGATAATTCCATAATTCTTTGTGAATGACTTGATGTTGTTTGATAATATTCCTTTGGCATTTATTGGCGCCCCTCACACATATTTGGATTCACTATATACGATGGCTCTCTTAAACATTGTTCTTCAACAATTGTAGACTTGGCTTTAGTCTGACTTGTTCCGAATTCAATATGTTCATACACTTTGAAAGTTATTCATATTAATGCTAATGATGTCATGTTCAATTCCTTTCCAGTGTCACCTAGCTATCTTAGAGGAATCAAAATTTTAATGGAACCATGGGTGGATTTACCTTGTTGACCACTAAGTTATCACATTCATTCATAAATGAGGTTTTAAAATTGTGAAAAATAGAGTAAATATATTGTAGCTATTGTTTGAATAGGGGGATAGGGGTGGTTTATAGGTAGTAGGGGGTATACAAATGGGTATTAAGTAAAAATGGGGGATATATATTAAAAATAGGAGTTATTTTTATTAGAAATTTTTATTCGGATAATGGGGGGTGTCAACAAATGGATTTTGTGATGTTTATATTAGTACCTAGTTAGATTAAAGGTGTAGATTTTTCTCCTGGAATCATCGCATCCATAGTTGTTTGAATCGACGTTTCAAGTCAATGACCGTGGCTCATCATCAAGATACATAAATAAGTATATAAGACAAATCTCGATGGAATGAATAAATAGAGGTATGAGATAGTGATGGAATGGGAATGATGGTAGCCGACATGTCTTAGGGAAGGTTAATTAATAATTAATAATAAAACTTAACAATATTTTTTTTTTTTTGAGAGTGGTTCATGGACACCCTGGTCAATGGGTGGTGCTATGTCCATAAAAAAGTCTGGGCTGACGCCCCTTGGCCTACTACAAGACCTGACCCTAAGGGCTTCGGGGAGAATGGACCCTATGACCTCCTGATGGCGAGGCACTAATTTTGACCAACTGAGCTAACCCTTGGGGCTATATAAAACTTAATAATTATTATAGTTAATATTTGTATTTAGATTAATTGATTTTTAATTAATATTGAAATGAAAATTTATTTTAATTTAATTAATTATTAATTAGGATCTTCTTAGAATATTGTTAAAATTTTAATATATTATTATTAATATTAATCCAAATTTTAAATATTATGGATTAAGATTAAATAAATAAAAATATAATTTTATTAGATTTTTTAAGATATCATTAATTTTTATTTTTTTGTTTTTATAATAAATATTTTTGAATTATTCAGTATAATTTTGTTTCGAATTTATGAATTTTAGATTTAGATTTGAAATCATTTTAATTATAATTAATTTATTTTCTTTAATTATATTTAGAATTTTATTAAATTTTTAAATTTAATAATACTAATATTAATATTAATCTAAACTTTTAAAATATTTTGATTTAAGATTAAAATAATAATTTTTTTTATTAATTTTAATTTAGATTTTATAAGATATATATTAAAAATTAAAAAAAAATTGCTTTTAGAATTTTAAAAATTAAAAATTAGGGTTGTGATTAATTAAATGTGAGGTGTAGAGAGAGAAGTAAGGTTAGAAATGTAGGTGAAAGGTCAAGGGAAAAGAGGGAAGGGAGATGTTAGGAGGGGGCGATTGAGGAGGTTAAGGTAGGAATCCAATTGTCACTTATTTTCCATCCTTCATCACGATTGAGGTTGTTCGGGTGTTTGCCTATTTCTATGGCTTCTCTAAATTTTCTATGGTGATAATGATCAATTTTGGCCACCACAATAGAGTTTTCGATATAGACAAGATGATTGGTTTTACTGGAATGTTTAGCGAGAGCTGAGGTTTTTGAGCGGTTGTGTTTTATGTCGGCGACATGTTCTTGAATCCTAGTTAGGATAGATTGACTGGCTTCCCCAATGTAGGTTTTGCCGCATGAACAAGGAACCTTGTAAACTCCTTTGTGGCATTTGGGATCAATGGGATCCTTGACCGATTTAAGGCATCTGCTAATGGTATTCATGGGTTTAAAAGTGGTTCTAATATTATTCTTTTTTAAACACACACACACACACACACACACATATATATATTTATTTATTTATTTATTTATTCAGTTTTAAAGATGAAATTTATGAACAAACCTGTGGTGTAGCCATGGGATTTCCTCTATCTCCTATTATTTCCAATCTCTTTATGGAGGATTTTGAAACTAGAGCCATTGAATCTTCCCCATTAAAACCCAAACCTTGGAAAAGATTTGTCGATGACACTTTCGTTATTTGGCCCCATGGAAAAGAAAAATTAAACATTTTCTTGCAACACCTAAACAGTGAATCAAATTATATCAAGTTTACCATGGAAATGGAGGAAAATGGAAGCCTTCCCTTTCTTGACATCCTGACCAATAGAAACCATGATGGTTCCATATCTCACCAGGTCTATCATAAGAAAACCCACACGGAACATTACCTGCATGCCAACTCTCACCACCACCCTTCCCAGAAAATTGGTGTTCTCAACACTCTAGCAACGAGGGTTGTACGTATTTTGGATCAGGATCACTTTGAAAAAGAGAAAATCCATCTCATGGATGTATTCAAAAAGAATGGATACAATAAGCAGCAAGTGATCAAAGCCTTTAAGAATGTTGAGAATCCCAAAAGCAAACAACCTTTGGATGATCATGTGGGTAAGTTTCACCTCCCCTACATATTAGGCACAACAGACAAAATTTCATATATTTTAAGAAAGAAAAATATTATAACCACTTTTAAACCCATGAATACCATTAGCATATGCCTTAAATCGGTCAAAGGTCCTGTTGATCCCAAGTGCCACAAAGCAGTTTACAAGAGTCCTTTTTCATGTAGCAAAACCTACATTGGGGAAACTGGTTGATCTATCCTAACTAGGATTCAAGAACATGCTACCGAAATAAAACACAACCACTCAAAAACCTCAGCTTTGGTTGAACATTCCAATAAAATCAATCATCATGTCTATATTGAAAACTTCAGTTTGGTGGCCAAAATTGATCATTATCACCATAGAAAATTTCAAGAAGCCATAGAAATACGCAAACACCCGAACAATCTCAATCGTGATGAAAGATGGAAAATAAGTGACAATTGAATTCCTACCTTAACATCCTAAATCACCCTCTCCTAACATCTCCCTTCCCTCTTTTCACTTGACCTTTCAATTACATTTCTAACCTTACTTCTCTCTCTACACCTCACATTTAATTAATCACAGCCCTAATTTTAATTTTTAATTTTTAATTTTGATTTTAATTAAAAATCTAAGATATTTATATATTTTAAAAAAATTTATTATTTTTTATAATATTCTTTAATAAAATCTAAAATTAAACTTTTTTATTATTATCTAAATCAATATTTTTTAAAATTTGATTATATTAATATTAATATTAATAATTTTTTTAAAATATTATTAATAATTCTCTATTATAATTAAATTAAATTAAAAATTAATTATAATTAATTATTTCAATCTGATCTAAAATTCAATTAATTCTATCAAATTATTAACTATAATAATTCAAGATATTTTATATTAAAAAAAAAAATTCAAAATTTTTAAGGATATTCTTAAAAATTTTCTTAAAAATTATATTATATTATAAATTATATTTTTATTTATTTAACCTTAATCCATAATTTTTTAAAAAATTGATTAAATAATATTAATATTCTTAAAATTTAAAATATTCTTAATAAGATTCTAATTTAATTAAATAAAATTAAAATTAAAATTATATTTTTTTTTCAATCTTATTAATTCAATTAATTCTAATAAAATTGCTAATTCTAATAATTATTAAGTTTTATTATTAATTACTAGTTAACCTTCCTTAAGGCACGTTGGCTACCTTCATTCTCGTTCCATAACTATCTCATACCTCTATTTATTCATTCCATCAAGATCTGTCTTATATACTTATTGATCTATCCTGATGATGAGCCATGGTGGATGGCTTGAAACATCGATTCAAACAATTATGGATGCGATGATTCCGGAAGAAACATATACACAGAATACAAATCGCAGAAGCCTCAAAATAGAGATTAAAGGTATTCTTTAATATGCCAGAAAAAAGGTGTTATTAAATAGACTAAGTGAAGACTATTAATGGAACACAAAAATTATTTTATGAAATCTCTCATCCCTTGATTTGTGATGACAATGTACTCTAGTTCAAGAATTGGTGTAATGCAGGAAAATTCATTTTTTCCTGCAAGTTCCAACTTCTCTAGTTGTGGGATTTCAGTGAACTACTGACATCAAGGTTCCCATACACTTTTTCTCTTTGACAACTGCATATGGATGCTATTAAAACTAACATAAATATCTATGGATATACCAAATTCTTCCCTTACTCGATTGCCTCAAATCCCAAACAAGAATTTTTTCCTTCATATGATATATTTCCATTATGAATTCATACATTCAAATTGGGATTACAAAAATCATGTAGAGACGATCATATAATGTAAACTTCATTTCATTAACATAATAAGTATATAGAGACACTAAGAACCTCTACTTCTTCTCTATGGTCAAATTTCACATTCATTTGGCCACCATCTCTTTTCCTCACACTTTCTCTCTTTTTGTTGCCTATAGGATATTAATAGATAGAATTGAGAAAAATCACATATTTTCTAGATCCTATGAACCCTCCATAAATCACCCATAAATCACTCCACAAATTATATTTTCTAAATCCTAAAATTGCTCAAAAATTTCCCTAGAATCACTCCATAAATCACCCTTAAATCTCTCATGCTTTCTAATAATAATTAAAGAAACTAGAATTATATACAAGTACAAATTAGAATTCCTTCTCCATGTGGAAACCCCCTTTGGAGCTTTGTGTCCAAAAACTTTGATGGTTTTGGGAGCGATAATGCTTCTGGATCAGACACCCAAAGTAGAAAAATTGATGACCTCTTGGTCATAAGCCATTAATGTAATAGTCATCCTGGATCTCAAATATTGTATTGTAGTTGATCATCCATTGCTTTTTGTTGTTGTTATACTCCTTGTTGGGAGCGGGATCCCCCAAGGGAAGTTTTGGGGCTAAAAGCCCATGTTTAAGTCAATTTTTGTAATATTATTGTAAACACTCTGCAATTTGTGGTTGTGGAGCACGAAGGTGTTATGTGTCATAAAGGGTAGTCCGCCCTTAGTTTTGTAAAAGTAAAGCCGACTATGAGAGAACTACCCATGGTCCATGGACCATGGGATTGTATAAAAAGAGATAAGCTCTAAGTATTTTGGAAGAGACAGACAATGATGAATGATGTAATAGAATCATAGCTTTAGAACAAGAAGTCTATGTCTTGGGTTGTAGTATAGGTAGAGGCTTTGTAGCCAAGTGCGTAGAGGCCTAGGGTAGAAGTCTGCAACTGAGTGCATAGACCCCTGCAGCTGTGTGTGCAGGGTGGACAAAGGTTTTAACCACTTGGAAGATATTAATAAATAAATATATTATGCAATTTTTGTGTCTTTGTTCTGTTGATGCATCTTGATATGTTAGGTAAGAATTTTCTTTATTATGCTTATATGGTGCACAAATGAATGCAATTACATTGAGTAACTGAACACATTTACGAATATTTGTTTACACGGGGATAACTATAATTGTTTGATAAGATAAGCAAGGCACTTAGATTAATTGGGGAATTTGTATGACACACTACCATTTCAACGCGAAAGTATTTGAGCAACAGGCTCGGGCCGTGCGAAGGATGATCATATCCTTTCATGGAGGTATTGAAGGACGAAATAGAGGGTTTGTCCTGTAAGCCCTAGAGCGAAGCAACATGCACGAAGGCAGAGATAGAGGGAATTAAACGACATCACGACCATCTCACGGTACGGAAACTTGGTTCCAGCATCCCCCTATACTTCTTCTTGTGAGACTTCAATCTACACTCCGCGGGCTAATGCCGAAAGGGTCATTAGTGTAGGAATTTGTTTGGCTAATTAACGTTGAACCTGGGTTAGGCCCCATCAAGCCAACAAATAGTTCCGTTGCGGGGACCAGAATCTACATAAGAGATGTGTGATGTCGTATCATTAGAATCCAACTAAGAAGGAGATTAGAGACTGGTTGGATAGAAAGATCCACGAATTCATGACACAAGAGAATAAAAATCCGTGACTGAAAAAGGAACAATGGTTGGACAGATACCTATATATAGAGATCCATGAGATCTTTTTCTACTCCTTCCCTATTTAGCTATACGAGTGGATTGCAAAGCTAGTACATAACCAAGGAAGGTGGAAACTTGACGACCCTATTGTGTGGACCTCGGAGCTAGTGCAAAGGTTGGAAGCATCATAAGATAATATAGCTTGCGCTTTTGGTCATTGGCTTGATCGTGTCTTAAGAGGATTTGTCACTGAATTTGCGGCCGACACCTCAGTCAGTTACAGCCAAGCGAAGTGACACTTTTTCAAAGGACCACGAGGTAAGTACATGAAATCCCTGAATACTTGGATTAAAATGCTATTGTGTGAAAAATGGGTCACGTAGCTACCTTGATTTTCGGAACTACGCAAAGTGGAAAAACTTATAGAAATGAAGGAGAAAAGGGTCCGGAGTATAGTCCATTGATTTCACCTCCATGAAGTGATGAGGAAGGGATAACGAAGGTTTCTCCATGAAGTGCTATTCAGTTAAGAAGACAAGGATTCCTATGAATACCACATCTGCCCATACTGCCTCCAACCTCACCACCATCACCTCCAACTTCACCTGTACCACCTCCACCTCCACCATAGTTTAGTATGGCAAATGCAGTAAAGATGCCTTTGTTCAAAGGCTTGGGAAATTAGGATTTGGGCCAATTCTGGTTCGTTGTGAAAGTTGTATGGGAAGTTCAAGGTATTACAGATGATCATATAAAGAAGACGACATTATTTAGTGCCCTGCAAGATCGTGCACTAACCTAGTATATCAAGTACTCAAATGACAACCTGAATGCTGGAGTGGAAGACATCTAGACAACACTAAATAGAGAGTTCAGTAGGCCTAAATCTGAGGCACAGTCGATTGTGGGATTCAAGGAGATCACGATGTAACCAGGCGAGACACCTTGGGAGCTAGATCAGAGGTTGAAGTGTATAATCCATGAAGGCAACTATTAGAAAATTATATATTACAGAGCAATGGAACACATAAAATATTATAGAAATATAAACAAAGAAAACGCATAAAACAAGAGAGACACAAATATATGTGGTTCACCCAGTTTGGGCTATGTCCATAGAGAAACAACCGGTCCTTCTTTTATTATATTATCCAGCAAAATGAAGGGATACAACCTACAGCAGATTCGCTGCAACTCCCTCTTCTCTCTCAATCTCCTCTCTCTTCCTCACTCAGAATACAAATATACATAGACGCAATACAATTCCCTCATATATAGTGAGGGGTTACCTTCTATAGCAAAAAACCCTAAACTAAACACAACTTCTACCCTCAGATCATCCTCCTAATGAACGACCCAAATTGACTAGAAACTACTATACTTTTACAAGGCAATTTTACATCTATTTTTAGCTTCAGGGGTGTTGCCCCCGAACCCCCGTCGGGGGACCGCTAGCCCCCAAACCCCCCCATCCAAGGGGGATTAGCCCCCCCAAACCCCCGTTGGGGGGGACAAGTCACCCCTGCACCCCCCCCGCGTGGAGGGGTGTATGGTATTCCTGGGGTATACATCTGGCTGAAACCTTTGAATACATAAGATAATTAGGCTCCACACCCAACAATCTCCCACTTGGAGACTGATTATAACAACTCAACTGCTGCTTCATTTTCTAGACAATGACTCCACTTTGGACCTAGCTGTTTCTCATCTTCTTCATCATACTTGAAGACCAATTGAAACTGAGCAGATTCTCAGTTTCTCCCTGGTTACAACTTTTGTTGGCATATCTGCAGGATTCTGGCTAGTGTGTATCTTTTCCAGCTTCAACTATCCATCTTCCAATGTTGATCGTATGAAATGGTACTTGAGCTGTATATGTATGTGTTGCAAGATGCTTTGATTCTTTCATTAGAAAATATTATTGATGCCTTGGGAGCTAGATCAGAGGTTTAAGTGTACAATCCACGAAGCCAACATGAATTTGATAGATGGACAACATTGCAAGTGGTTTTTGGCTTCGCTACTACCTCACTTAAGGGCCACGTTGTCACAACAAAAGATAACATCTCAGATGGAGGCCTTGGAGATTTCCATGAGACTGCATGAAAATTCAATGCAAGATCCTAATCTGGGAGTTCAGTAGATCCATGTGCAACTAAAGAATCTATGCCTTGAGATGAAAAGTTTGAAGCTGAACATGACAGTTCGACCAGAGGTATGCAAGGAAGTATGGTGCCTGAAATGCAAGAGTTAGGGTCATGTCAAAGACCATTGCCGGGTATTTGCAAACTATATTACAGGAGGAGGACCGATGCCTTTAAGGCTAGAAGCTCAAGAAGGACCTAGTGCGGGGCCTGCATTGTGGTGCGCTATCTGTTAGGTAGCAGAAAAACATGCCACGATAACTGTCGTACGCTGCATAATTATGTATAGACATCGCAATAGCTGTTCTGCAACTTTTGTAGATTAGTAGGGCATGATAAGAATAGTTTCAGGAGTTATGAATTAATGATGGATAGAACTCTTGCCTATAGGGTTCAGGCCGAAACGCGCCCCCCTGACCAGAGTGTAGGGATGGCGGAGATAGGATTTCAAGGATGCAGACAAGGCCGAGGCGGAGGAGGACCTGGAAGAGGTCGAGGACAGTTTATCTGCTACAATTGTGGGGGACCAGAACATTACGCCCGTGATTGCACTAGCCCAACATGTCTGTCGTGCAAGTATTGCACGCTATTTGATCACAAAATGGAAGACTGTCCTATGTTGACAGCTAGGATACGTGACAAAGGGGTGCTACCACATTCACCGACTCAGAACCTACAAATTATGAGGTATGAGCCATGTGAAGAAGATCCAAACATAAATATAGTGCTAAGAAGTGAAATCACGATGGGAGATGACGAAGGGAAACAACCAGAAGATAGTGCGTGGGTCTACAAATCTCCAACAAAGGAAACTGAATTTGATTTAGAGTGTGCACATGAAACCTTCATGGAATCTAAGAAGAGATTCGTTGAGGCCTCCATCTCAGGAATCAAGGATAAGCCTGAGCAGGAGATGGACCCCTCTATGCTCACAACTTTCATGGAAACTTGTATGAAGTTGCTGCACGATAGTAAGGCTATGAAATGATTACAAGAAATCATTAATTGATGCGTTGGAGCTACGCCAGGTGAGCTGCGTGTAGTATGAAATATTGGCAAGCATAAAACATGGATGGGATGGGAGTTGAGACTGATTGCATAGATAGGAGAGTATCAAATGGATAAGGTCTTTTTAGACCTAGGGTCAGATGCGAATGCCCTACCAAAATAGACTTGGGAATGGATGGGGAGACCTCCACTACAATGGTCTCAGATTTAGCTAAGGATGGCGAATCAAAAGAAGATCATCCCCATGGGGCGGCTTCAGGGGGTGACCATGGATATTTGAGGGAGCGAGCAATATGGGTCTATCATCACTTATACAGGCCTCCTAAAGCAAGTCTCAGACCTTAGCTCTTCATGTCAATATTTGCAAATGAGAGAAAGACATTGAAAATCAATAAAACTCTGGTTCCGCACTTACTCTCACTTTTGCCTACAGGCCCGCACCCTTTGTTCATATTACCTGTGTATCTGCACGCTCTGTTTGTAAAGGGGTGGGTGCGTACACCTGTAAAATTCAAAAAGGCGCAAGTTTATTCTAAAAAACTCACTTTGGGTTAATTCTAGATGTTTCTAGAAGGAATTTTGACGTGGATTGTTCACTCCAAGGTGGTTCATGCATCCCAAAAGAGAAGGAGCTAATTCCTTGATAGGAGGAGCTATCCCTTTGAAGGAGGGCTTTATCCCTTTGAAGGAGGACCTAGTAACTTCCCTCCATTGCACTATAAATTAAGGCATTGGGTTAGTTGCTGGGGAGGTTAGAAGCTGAACATTTTTGAGGGTAAATGCTGATGGAATTGGGACTTCCTAGTTAAACTTGAGAGGAGAGATCACATACCTTTTGGTTTCATTGGGAAGTGAGTGAAACTTGTCAAAGTAGAGGAGACTTCTTGTTGGACCCTCGGAGGATCTTGTACAACATCAAGGCACAGGTTGTAAAGTTCTTCTTTGATTTGAATTAATACAATCAGATTCATTTTTCTCAACAAATTGTCTTTGGTGGTTTGTTTCATAATCTCCTTGATCATTATGATGAATATGCTTTATGGTATTGGCTTTTCAGGTGCTATTTAATTTGTTTGCTTGTTTTTGTTTGCAGAATCACTTCAAGGAAGCTCATTTGGAGCGAGGGAGCGAGGCTTCCACAAACTAGCATTGGACCCAAGGTAGGCCTAAAACACTTGTTTGCCTTTATTTTTAGTTGCATATTTAGAGAAAGATAGTTTTTGATTGGCTTGCTTGTCACTAGATATATTTAGATACTAGGAAGGTCGATCTTGTCCGCAACCTCGACTCATTCCGTTTGACAAAATGGCGACTCCACTGGAGACTTGATTTTTTCTCCTTGCTTTTACTTTGACCTGAGAAACTGTGTTTTCGTTTCTGTTTTTGGCTTGTTGTGTGTGGAATTGGGTAGATTTAGTAGATCTTGGATTATTTTTTGTTTTTCATACTTTTTGGAGAGGACCGCACCCTCAGCTTGCGACACAGTGCGGACTTATCCGCACTTTTTCTTTTCACACAGAGTGGTACCGCACCTGTGTGAACTGTGGGCCCGCGGACCCTATCAAAATTTTGAAAAACTTAAGATTTTCTCTTTCAACCAGCTTAATATTTGTTTAGATGTTTCTATCCTCTGCCCATATCTGCACGTGACTTGTCAGGAACTTTTCTTAGGTTAATTCCATTGGCATTCTTGTTTTAAGCTTTTATCAATTGGGTGTTTTGAGTCTCTTTTTGAGAAATTCTTAATTTGATTTCCTTTGGTCATTACTTGGAGGTTTGTCTCAGTCTTTTCACAATTTTGCATCTTTTTTCTTTTGTTTTTTCAAAAACATTTCCCCCTCATTCGCCGGGGGGGCTAAATTGTGTATGAGTGTTAATTGCCTTTGAGTGTTTTTATTTTTTGATCTTTGGAACTCTGACCCAATTTTCTTGACTTGCACTTGATTGGTTCTTAGATTACATTAGAATCATCTTGTGTTTGAGAATTCTCTTGCAT
>APFE031075720.1:0-16197 GCA_000404065.3 Pinus taeda | reverse complement strand
GACCCAAGGTAGGCCTAAAACACTTGTATGCCTTTGTTTTTAATTGCATATTTAGAGAAAGATAGTTTTTGATTGGCTTTCTTTTCACTAGATATCTTTAGATACTAGGAAGGTCGATCTTGTCCGCAACCTCGACTCATTCCATGTGACATAGTGGATGACAACAATCCCTGTCCTGTGCTCCTGGGAATTGACTGGGCTATCGATTTTAATGGGGTAATCAATATGAAGAAGTGGAAGATGATATTTGAGAAGAAATCATTGTGTGTAATAGTACCCCTTGATCTTGCTGAAGGATCGCACTACACTGATCATATCCGTGACTATGAGAGTGATGAAAACCTAGACTGTATCTATAAGATAACAATGCGAGACCAAGATTGGGTGAATCCCACCACGGATGGATGGATCACATGGGATCGCGAGAGTTCCTGTACTTCAGACTCCAACAAAGAAATAGGATGTTGGAAAAATCGATTACATGAAGTAACTACGCTGAATTGCAACATGATGACCCAGTCGCTACACTATCTGTCATGAGAAGTAAGAAATCTAGAAATCATTTTGGATGCATTTCAAAGGGAGGTACCAGAAAAGCAGTACTTCTAGGCCTTAGACTGGGCACTGCGCGCTATGCCTGCAATATGGTGGCGTATGCACAAGGTAAGCTTTTCTGATTGGCACGAATGTAGGAGGATGACGAGAACATGATTTGAGAAGTCTAAGTTGTGACTGACAGAAAAGTATGATGGGCAGGATGATCCGCGTGCACATCTGGCCAAATGGACCCAAACTTATGAAGAAAAGGCCCAACTTGAATGGGTGCACTTGTTCTGTCATACCCTCGATGCTATCCCCATGAATTGGTATATAGAAACAAATATTTGCCATGGGATAAGTGAATGGGATATCCTATGCAAAGGGTTCATGATGACCTTTAGTTTTGAGGACACGTTTGATAGTATTAATGAAGCGCTACAAGAGGTGAAAGAAGCTATCTTTAGGATACCGTAGGATCGTTTGGACTTGGCTCAGTCTTAATGGGCTACTGAGCTGAGCCATGTGCTAGAATGCTATAATGTAACTATTGAAGAAGAGGACGAGGATCCATGGAGGATTAACATTCTAGAAATAGAAGGTCATCGGGAGGTTCAAGGGCCACAAATTAAGAATCCCGATATAAACGTGCTGCTGAAAACGAAACAAGTAAACATTGGTATAGAGGCAGAACTCAAATTCGTGAATATTAGAGACTATTGGGACAATATGACAGTGGATAAGGTCGCTGAATTGCTCCGCAAATACCAAGACTTATTCCATACCAAGTTTACGGATCTGAAAGGAATAATTAGGGACCTAGGAATGATGAAGATGACGTTAAAACCCAACGCAAAGCCAGTTAAGCAAAGGCCTTACTGTCTCAATCGAAAATATAAGGAGAAGGTCTGCTTAGAGCTGGACAAGATGCTTGCGGAAGGCATCATTAAACCTATGGGAGAATACGATTGGGTAAGTCCAATGGTGGTGCAAGAGAAGAAGTGGAAGGATGAGATAAGGATATGCGTGGATCTCAGAAAATTGAATGATGCTTGTGTGCATGATCCTTTCCCGATTCCATTCATGGATGAAGCATTGGACAATGTAGGTGGCCAGGAAGCATACTTCTTCATTGATGGGTTCTCTACGTACCACCAAATCAAAATCGTGCCACAAGATAGGAGCAAGATAACCTTCGCAACTAAGTGGGGTTATTTTTAGTACACTGTAATGTTGTTTGAATTGACGAATGTGCCTGCAATATTTTTGCACGTGGTTGTTGTAGCCTTCAAGGAATTTATTCATAAGTTCCTAGAGGTATATTTTGATGACTGGACTATATTTGGGCTGGTTAAGTACTATGTAGCAAGCCTACGCATGATGTTGGATACCTGTCAAAGATACCAAATCGCACTCAATCTCAAAAAGTGTTTGTTTTGTGTTCCTTTTGGAAACCTATTGGGGCATGTGGTTTGTAGACAAGGATTGATGGTAGACCCTACGAAGATTGCACAGATACTGAACTTAAAGCGTCGAGGAATGTGGAATAGCTGCGTGCTACTCTCGGACATACGGGATATTATGGAAAGTTTATCAAAAGCTATGCCCAGATAACTGCACCTATGGAGAAATTGCTGAAGAAGGATGTCATGTTCTGCTGGAACGATGGCTGTAAGAAGAGCTTGGACATATTGAAAGAAAATATGGTTATCGCACTGATTCTAGTCTTCCTAGACTGGAAGAAAGAGTTTCATGTACATATTGACGCGTCATGTATAGTGCTGGGACCAGTACTATCACAGGCTGGTGGAGAAGGCTTGGACCATCCTATCGCGTTCGCAAGCTACAAATTATCCAAAGTAGAGAAGAACTATTCCACCATTGAGTGTGAAGGGCTAGCTATGGTGTATGCGCTCCAGAAGTATCGACATTACTTGCTAGGAGGCCATTTTAAGATGTATATGGGGGAAGAATCTGCAGATGGATTTTATTGTTTCAAGAGTATGATTTTAAGTTTTCATGAAGCCTGGACGATTGAACATGGGACCAGATCATCTGTCACACATCGAAACGGGGGAGGAACCTACTAATTTGGAAGAAGGGTTTCCTGATGCACAAGTATTTGCAGTGCATGTTGCAGATGGTCACTTTGAGGATATAATACACTTCCTAACAATAGGAACTACACCAGAAGGATACATTGTCTAGCAAAAGAAGGAATTAGTGGTGCGTGCGACAGATTTCCTTGTAATTGCTGGACATCTGTACAAAATGGGTATTGATGAGATATTGCGATAGTATGTACCTGAGTTCGAAAGAAGCAGCATCTTTGCAGATGCTCATGGGGGTGCCGTAGGAGGACATTATGCTGGGAGAGCAACCACGAAAATATTCTATGCACAGGGTTGTGGTGGCTATCCCTTCATCAAGATTCTAAAGCATATTGCAAGGCATGTGATGTATGTAAAAGAATGGGTAGGCCATCGCGGAGGGATGAAATGCCTCTAAATCTACAAATGATGTTGGAACCCTTCAAGAAGTGGGCAATCGATTTTGTAGGACCTATCCAGCCACAAGGAAAGACATGAGCAAGATACATTATCACTGCGATGGAGTATTTGACTCGTTGGGCATAAGCGTAGCCATTGAAGGATTACATGGGTACGACTGCTGCAAATTTCCTATTTGAGCATGTACTGACATGATTTGGATGTATGAAGATCTTGATGAGTGATCATGGTACGCACTTCCTGAATGAGACGATTAGTGCACTGACGAAGGAATTTCAGGTATATCACCAAAAGAGCACTCCTTATCACCCACAAGCTAATGGAACAGTAGAGGCATTCAAAAAAGTGCTCGAAAGTTGACCAAGGTTTGCAATTCTCAGCGAAGTGATTGGGACCTACAAATACTTGCAGTATTGTGGACTTATCGAATGACATACAAGAAGCTGACTGGACAAACCCTTTTATGCTTGTCTATGGTGTGGAAGCGGTAATGCCTATGGAATACATCGTACCTAGTGTTAGGCTCCTATAATAATAGGATTCATAATTTTGAATTGGCTATGGTTAGTCTTGTAATATTGTACATACTTTTTCTTTTTGCAATTTTTTTCCCATATTAAAATTAAAAAATGTAAAGAGGGTATGTCCTAAAAGAATAATCAAAGGACAAAAAGAAAGAAAAGGTGAAAAAAGGTGAAAAATATGAACCCCAAAAAATGATAAGAATAGATCATGAAAGTGTGCAAATTCAAATGCCACTCCTTTTACTTCACTTTGAAAATAAGATTGTGTGTAGCTTGTCAAAAATGCCACAATCCATGATGGTCAAATAGTTTAATCTCGATTCATTCATGCTTTAAATTTCATGTTGATAGATAGAGAATAAAGATCTAGCCAAAATTTTTAATCTTGGTAGATCAATAGTTAGGTAGAGAATAATAATGAGCTCATCAGTTTAATCTAAGCCATTGGAAGTTATAAGGTTACAGTTAGATAGTTTTCTTATCAAATAAAAAGAAATAAAGGGTCAGCAAGCTCAAATTCACCCAATGAATGAAGAGAAAATGCTAGGGTAAATAAAGGGTCTGTAGAAGAAGTTTTACAAATGCACAAGGTTGCTAGGTCAAAAGCACATTCATCATGCTTAATCATATGTTTCATGTGCAAGAGGAATTGTGAAAGAGAAATGACATTCACTAAAGGTTATTTACTAATTTCCCCTCATTTCACTACACCCCCACATACTTATTTGCTAATTTACCCTCATTATCCCTTAATTACTTGTAAAAGCCCTTTCCTTTCATTTTTACCTTTTATACCTTTGTTTCATAAATTTCCCTAGACCTTAACCTTCAAAAAAAATTATTCTCCCTTCCCAAAACCCCTTTTCCCTAGTGTGAAACACATTCCCATCACAAATAGTACTCTCCCCCGCTTATTAATTTCCCTTTTCCCCTTAAAAACCAACAAAAACCCTTTATCCTAAGTTATTTCCTAAAGTCTTGCTTTATAAATCCCCCATGTTATAATTTCCCGACCCCCTTTTAACTCACCAAACCTTGGTGAATGGTTAAAAATTCCACCATATAACCCACGGTCCCCAACTTTACTAACCCATAGCTTATATTTAAAATGTCGTGATTACTTTTAATTAATCACATTTCATTTGTAAATAAACCTCGGGTCCTACCAATCACATCTCAACTCTGTCCGTGGAAATTCACCGCATGATATCCCTCCGATCTCCCACCTCCAGATCCAATGGTGCACAACCATATCGCGCAGATTCATAATCCAACAGTTAATAGCCTGAGAGCACGCAGGATTCGCGGTTTTGGCTAAGCACTATTTTGCTACGTGGTGGCACTAGGTTATATCGTGTTCTCATGAAAAATATTGCCCTCCACCCAAAAGTGGTGCAAGATGGCCTAAAACCACCTCCCCACCTAAACCAAAACTGCCCACTGTTCATTCAATAAATCTCATGCCAAAATGTAACCATTATTGGTTAAAAGGCCGAAAAGACCCCATTTTACTCTTTTCACTCATTTTCGCTGTAAACCTCTGTTAACTAATTCTTACACCCTGAACCTCTATGCGACCAATTTAACCACCTATTGCCACCTGAAGACGCTGCAGACACCAAATTGAAGAAACGAATAGCCAGCTGAAGCCTTAGTAACATCTGCTGCCACCACAGAACCCCATCTGTGCACCAAACTGTCAAATTTCGAGGTATTCTTGATAGAACCAGAATGGCCCTAAAAATTTAATTTATACACAGTAATTATCAAAGATTAATTAATTAAATTAATTAAAAGACCTTCTTAAACTCAAGAAAAGCTTACTGTGCACCCAAACCCCTTTTTTGAGAATTTTATTACCCTACCCACTGTTCCAGACCTTCTGACCTTAATCCTAAAATCACAGAGAGAGTAATTCCATTGAACAAACCAAATTATGGATTTCCAAACCTCTCTAGATGTAAGACCTCTGCAAACCCCTCACTTGGTTATTGACCACCTCTCATTAGCTGACAAAGAATTTCAAATGAAAGACACTGCTTCCCCTAGCTACCTACTGAAACTCCACTGCTGGAGTAAAGATAAGTTCCTCAACTATAATGATGGCATTCACCTGTGGGAGTCAAATTTTCCCAAGTACTTGTTCCCATAGGTACACCAATTCCTAGAAATCATCCACTTCTGCCAAGCTTGCTATGTTCCCAGTCAAATAGCCATAATCACCCATGACCAACAGGGTTTATTCACTATTACATCAGAATAAATAAATCAAATGTTGCAGATCCAGCCAAGCCCAAATAAGACCCCACTTTCCATTGAAGGCTTACTTGAACTCTACACCAAGCTAGACCTTCCCAAGAAAGCTCAAATTTTTCAAACTTTCATCATAGATGAGTCTCACACTCCTACAGATAGTCCTCCATATGCTGCAACCATTTTCTCTGAGAGAGGAAGACAAATTATTACCATGCTCTCTTGCATTCTAGGGTACACCACAAATGAAGATATGGATGAGGTTGTCCTTGCTTTCCTTTCTATCTTTCGCCCTGACAAGCCTCCTACTACAATTTACAACTTTTCTCAGTTCATAGCAGACAGAATCCATGAACATTTCATCAGATTCCCAAATGAGAGAGTCTTCAAGTATTCATTAGTATTATTTCATATGTTCTTATACTTTCAGTCAAACAAATTTCTAGTCAACATCCAGAAGTTAGACACCAAGGGTAATCCAAGATCTGTCATCTTTTGGACACCATTGATCCAAATATATTCCACTACTTTTGGTTAGAAAGAATTTGTTGATTCATTTGTTCATCATGTTATAAAATGCTAACCAGTAGCTATCAACCTATAATTAGTGAGGAGATTAAGAGAGTTTTACAGTTGGCTAAGAATAGTAGAGTGGGAGACTTGTATTTATACCAGGACCACACAAAAATCAGAATATATGGATGCCAACTCACTCCCTACAATCTGCCCAAACACCTTCCCATGAGGATATTTGCATCTAAGTATTTCAGGCAAATCATAAACTCTCATGAAGTTAATTTCATGTCAGCTAGGAAGAAGACCCAATTTAAAATGAAAAACCAATTGGGCCATTTTATTTGTAATAATAGGAAAGTTGGGCCAGAAGCAGGCAAAATTTTATAGCAGATGAACTTCAAGAGCTATTTTATGTGGCAATATGACCCTAATGGAGTCATAAATAAACTAAGACTCAAATTCAAGCTAAGTCCTTTCATACATGATCGCAGGCCAGACATTGAGAGATATTCCAACAAGTTAGAACGGTTGGAAAAGACTTTGATAGATGTGGAGAATACTTTGATAGATGTGGAAAAGAAGTTTGATACTAGTTCCTTTTTGCAAGTTCCAACCCTAGAAGAACAGATGAATATTACTCCCATTCTATAGACTCTAGCCAATGAGGAGAAAAATGTGAAAAGAACCAGGAAAAAAGGTTCTAGCTCAGCGATGGACACTACAGGTGACAGGTTTGAGATCAGTTACAGGAAGAGGCCCAAGCTTAATCTTGTAACTGAGCAAGAAGACACCATTGAGATAGTGGAAATCATTGGCACTAACACAATGGTTGGAAGGAGTAAAGACCCAACAGTTTCAGAGGAAATTCACCAGCCTTCTACTTCAAACACTCAACTTATTGAGAAACAACTTAGCATCGAAGTCTCTTCATCTAGCAAGCCAGTGGATAAAGAGAAAGATATTAAAGAGAAGTACAAGGAAATTAAGCTGAGGAATGAGGCATTGAAGGTTGAAACTTATGCCTAATACTTCAAACAAACACCTTCCAATGAAAATAGATTAATGTCATCCCTTGACATTAAGACTGGAAAGATGCAAATGACATTCATGTAGCCTAAAGTCCAGCAACCCAAATCATCAACCGACTATAGGAAGACTAAAGTTGAAGTTTTGGCTAGGGATTTTCACCCTATTAACCAAATTGAGTTCCATAAATAGGCGGGTGAGATGATTTATTCCACCATGACTAGTAAAGCAATGAATGTGCACAAACTTCAAAGCTCATTGGATGCCATCACAACACAAAAGCTAGAAAAGGCATCCTCATAGGCCAAGGACAATTGAATCAAGTCACTGGAGAACTTGGTGATTGAGCCTAGATATAATCCCAATGATGTCAAAGCTGCAGGTAAATTGATAAAGAAGAAAAATGAGGATATTGATGCTTTAAAGAAATAATTGAAGATGCCTCATTCAGAGCATCCATAGATCAAGGAGGTCCTTGAAAGCCAAACTCAACAGGAGGAGATGATGGATTTCATTCTCTAATTAAATGATCAATTAAAAGAAATGGAGAAGGAGGTGGACAACTTGATACAGCTGAAACAAGCCAGCCTTGAGAAAACCACTGCCACTGCTATCCATACAGTCACCATGATAGTTCCATCAACTTTCGCAACTTCATTGGCCCCAACAACTGCACTGGCTACAACACTTCTAGCTGCAATAGCATCTACATCAGCAACAAGTTCAACAACAATAGCAACTCATCCAAGTGATGAGGCAAGCAAACTGGTCAAAGCCATTGAGGACATGTCCACTCAAACCACTAAAATAACAAACTTAAAGAATAGATAACAATTTTGGAGGATAAGAAGAAATTGGCTCAGATTATGCACAAAAATGATGTTCAGAAGTCAACTAGGTTAACTAAAAGAATGAAGAGCTTGGAAAAAGAATTGACATTAAGAAGCCACTTTCCCACGCTAAATAACATCTATGGGAAAATATCATTAACTTTGTCAATGATATCTGCCTATCCACACAGTCATCTTTGAACAAAATGATTTATTCAAAGAGGCTACTGAAGAAATTTAGAGAGTTAAGGCCGAACTTGGAGACATGCCAGAAGAATCCACTATAATAATCCAATTTCTTAACTCTAAAAATAAATATGAATTGTAGGAGTTGGACATAGCTGACAGAACTGGCACCATACTAGAGGTAAAGAAAGTGCTCACTAAGAGGAACTTAATGATGAACCTTGATGACAAATGCCAAACCATGGAGTTGGCTATAGATAGGTTCATGGTTAAGTTTGATGCTTTGAGGCAGAAAGGTTTGCCAAATCCCTTGGTGATAAATGACAAACTAATGCCACATGAAGACTACAACAAGAAAATCAGAGAAGTAGAAAGAGATCAAGCCAATAATCCTTCTCTAAAAGGGGTGCCTATAGGGAAGGTTCTGTACCAGACTTTTGAGAACCTATTTTACCTCTAGCATGAGGTAAAACACTCTTTTGTGAATAGGCCCACCTTTGCAAAGTACATAGAAGCAGATGAAATCTACAGAAAAATGGTAAATATAAAATTACAAGATGCAGACACTTGGGAGAAATTAAATGACTTATTGTAAAATTGCAAGGCAAAAGTAAAAACAGAGTAGTAAAATAAAAGCAATATGTCAGCCAGATGAAAGAGTATTACTTAATAGGAAAAGTAAAAGAATAGTCAGTGTGGAAGACAAACAACAAATGAGAAAATCCTGCAAAAGATCTGACATCACAACCTAATAAAAAGGGACATATTGCAACAGTTGGATATCTGTCTCTATCTTCTTGCATGAAGATATTTCTTTTTCCTAGAACAATTCCCAAGACAGTTTGGGATATTTTGTAAACTATTTTTGCATAAATACTTCATAATTCGAAGTATAGAGGTGGATTGCTAGACATTTCTATAGTTGCATTGTTTTCTAACCTAAGGGTTCACTGTACCATTTTTCAAGTCAGCAGACTGGACTGAGTAATAAAGAGATTGCATGACAAGATTCATGTGTTGAGCTACTTTAGTGAAGTATTTTCTTTTGTCAAATTGTTATTTTCTTAAGTGTTTCACAAACTTGCATGTTATCTAAATTGAATGAATTAACTGGAATTATATTATAGAATTTGTTTAAGTACACTCTGTCTTGAACAGTTAATCATTTTAATGTTTTCTTCTAATATCCAGGGTATTGAATCCTTCATTGCTTCCTAGTTTCGATTGACCCCTACCATTTCCTTCATCATCCGATTTGATGGACCCTTAATTGCTCCTTGAGCCCAATTGAAAACCACTTCACCATCCAACCATAAGATCTGAATTTACTTAGCTACCTTGCCCTGTAAACACTATCTTTAGAACTTGATACAGTCTTGTTTGTTTGACACTTTACCCCATAGCCAAAAGGTAAAAGACATCCCTCTATACATCTAAGTCAGTGATTCCACCACCAAATCTAAATCAAAACCCAAGCACCATCATAACTAGCCTAAAATCAATTAACTAAAACAAAGTTAAATAATAAAGAGAGAGCCCTCTCTAAGCATTAGGAAGGCTAGGTCCTAATCTCCAAAGTAGGTTTGTGGTTACCTCTATCATTTCTTTCATAACAACTCTACAGAAATTTAGGAGTGATAACATATTGGCGACCATACTAGGGACCAATCCTCAGTGTAATAAAACTTTATTGAAAATATTAAATCTTATATTTTTCATCTTAAGGTTATTTTAAAGTTGTTAAAAAAGTTTCATAAAACAATTAAAAAATTAAAATTCTGGCTCCCAAAAGGACACACTATACTAGGGAAAATCCATATCCAAACGCTACTACAATAGTTGATGATCCTGACAAAATTTTAAGGAAACTAAAAAGGGTAGAAACTCAAGGAAGTAGTAGTCAGTTAATTAAAGAAAAATCCCTCCCTAAGGAGTTATCAAGTTTAGAGGATATTCAGTTTGATTTATCATTTGAGCTTTCTTTGTTTAGAACTAAATCAGAAAATTCAATTCATGAAACTGTAATAGACCCTAATTTTGTTCAATTCATTGAATCAAGAAAGGTTCCTATACATCCAGATTTAGATAAACATGTTTTGGATACTTTTGATAAACTAGAAGCTTTAACCTCTACTTTAATAAGACATATAGATGAGGCCTATCTTCAAAAATCAGTTGAATTAGATTCCTTAACTGCTGCTACCCCTAAAATTTATACAAAGTCTTCAAAAACTGTAAATACAACTTCATTTACTACCACCTCACCTATAATATCCACCACAGTTCATTCCCCTAAACCAGTCATTCCTCAACTTCCTCTCCAACCAAACATCCCAATTTCATCTAGTTCATCTACAACCATCTCAAGTTCTTCTCCAAGCACCACTACTTTTCCCCCCCAGTCAAACCAAAATCTCAACCATGGTAGAAAGATATGCACCCTTTAGTCTTACCAGTCCAACTACATGCCACGCCCCAAGATTACCAAAGTAAAATCTCTTTGTTTGATGCTACTGCTTAGTTTACTTCCCAACAACATGTGAATAAAATGACTGATTACTTTGACTTACACGATATTGATGAGTGTGATGTGCAAATGAGGTTATTTTCCCAAATAGTGACAGGGGATGTAAAAAAATGGTTTAAAGGTTTACCTGCTAGTCATATTGTTGATGTAGCTGCTTTCCATAGATTGTTTATTGATAGATGGGAAAGAAAGAAAAACCCCTTACAAATACTATTTGAATACGAAAACATTAGAAGAGCTCCTAATGAATTTGTTAAGGATTATTTTACTAGGTTCAACATCATCTATAATGCAATCCTTGCTAATATCAAACCTCCACCAGACCTAACATTAATGAAATTCCCTTGATGGTTTTGACACTGATATGTCTTACCAATTGAGGGAAGGAAACCCTAAAACATTGGAACAAATGCAAATTAATGATGTTAATGTAGAAGAAAATTTATTAGCTTAGAAAGCTAGGATGAGAAATGAGAAAAGAGTTAGCATTAAAGAGGAACCATCCACTTCAGATGGTAAAATAGATAGTTTAGCTAAAAGTGTAGAAAGGATAATGGATAGATTAAAAAACATGGAAAGAAAATCTGAGTGGTAAAATAAACAAACACCCCCAATAAGAAACCCCAACTTTAGAAAAAAATCCCAATGCTAGAAAAAATGTTATACCAGATCAACAGATTAGACCTCCTTTCGAGGAAAATTATGTTGAGGGTTCACAAAACCATAAAGAAGAGGAGGACACCCAGATAAACCTATTGGGGATTAAAAATGAAGATGTTGTTTTTCTTACTTAGGAAGAATAGGAATTGTACATGTTACAACAATTGCAATTGGAATCTAGGGAGTCCTTTGACTACAAACAAGGTTATGAATCTACTATCTATGAAGTTCATAAATAGTATAGCATTAGAAGCAAAAATAACACTGAAATCCCCCCTAAGAAATCAGTCCAAACCCAAACTAAAAAAATAACAGAATCTCTTGTGACCAAATTTCTAAATTCTCCCTGGAGGAACAGGAGACTTCCACCCCAAAAATTGTAGATATAACTTCAGCTGAAACTCAAACTTCAAATGTTACTCAAACTATTCCAGATAAGAGAATTCAAAACAAAACTATTGATACACAAAATGAATTACCAAGTTCTGATAAAGAAGATAAAAATACACATACCACAATTGCTATGGAAGATCTCATACAAACATGTAAAACTTAATTGCCATTCAACACTAAGACTGAGATAGCCAAATTGAAAATATCAATTCCTTTGATAGAGTTAGTGAAAAATGAATCATACAGAACAAAAAAATCACTAAAACACTAAACATAGGTGAAAGATAAGATGCTTTAAACCTTAATGATGATCAACCTGAGTTATTGTTTGGTCCAGAAGTAAATGGCAAGCATCAACAAGGGGGTATCCCTCCATTCTACATTAACTTAAACATTCATGATAAAATCTTACATAATGCTATGCTAGATTCATGGGCATACCATAAATTAATGCCTAAAGAAATCATGGAGAGATTAAACATGGATATCACAAGACCATACAAGGACCTCTTTTCCTTTGATTCTAGCCAAGTCAAATGCCTTGGCCTAATTAAAGATTTGTGTGTGACTCTAGTCCAATGCCCAACAAAGAGTATTGTTATGGACATAGTAGTTGCTGATATCCCACTGAAGTATGGGATGCTATTATCTCGCTCATGGGTGTTGAAAATGGCAACAAGAAATGCTAAAATTAGCATTGCTATAAATAGTAGTTTCGGTACCAGTGCTGGATTGAGCAACAAGGAATTTAAAATGGAAGTGCTAAAAATAGCATTGATATTTTTAGCAGTTCGAGATGGATTCATATTTTAGTCAGTCCCTCACTTAAAATAGTGAAGTAAAATTCGAACTTGAACTTAACAGTTGTTTGAAAATAAATTAATTAATTCATTTTGAGTTAATTAATTAAGGAAAATCAAACATGAAGTCTATGTGGGGACATGCAATAGTTTCTCTATTAATTGAGGAATTTATCCATCAGTTAAAGAGATAAGGATGACTTCTAATTTGATTTGTAATTAGTTGGCTTAGTTAACTGAGTCAAGTCTAGTTGGATTGATTTAAACAGTTTGTTTAAATTAATGTGAGTTTAGTTAGTTAATGCATACTTGCATATAACTGTTGCACTTCAGATAATTGAATATTCTCTCATGAATAACTCATGAATTCCAGTTCAGACAAAGACCCAATTGAGATCAAAGGAGGGACAATGTACTATCAGTTGGATGGATTTTTCCTATAAAGGAAGCTCATCCATGGAGAAGGATTTATCTCCTTGAAGACTGCGTAGTTGGTGTTATCTCAAAATCAGACCCTGGAAGGCTGCAGACTAGGAAGACTTCAAGTAACTATTTCAAACCAATATTTTGACTAAGGCTTAGCCTCCTTAGCCTAAGAGGGCTCTCTCAAAGGGTTATTGATTTTGACTTATAATAAGATGGCTAACTCTTGTGGGATAACATTAACAAATTTGATGGCTGGATAAACATTACATAAGTTTCCATTGGGCCTATGGAGTCAATCATACTTCAGTAAACAGTGATACTGCCTTTGCATAGAAGTCAGGGCACTTAGCATTTAGATGTTCAGAACACAACTCACATAAAACCACAGTTCATAAATGCATACAGGAAATCAGAGCACAATCAGTGAATTCTGAGTGATTACACATCCATGCAACTGTAAAAGACATTAAGGAAAGAACAAATCACACATTCTGAACATGGAAATCCTTCATGAATCCTGAGAAGAAAAACAGATAACTTATATTACTGAAAATGGTCTTTACATAAGCTAAAACAGTCCTCTGTTATAAATTTTCCAACCCTCATTACATTGTTGTTTCAGCTATATATAGAATCCTTATTCTAACTAATTCGAGCTTCCTCCTCCAGCATGAGGGGAATTTGATAACTCGATAGCTATCTCTAATGACACCTATCAGCTATTTAACTAACTATTAAATACAATAAAATGCTGACTGGAATTTTAAAAAGTCCTAAATCAACTATGACTCTAACTCCATCTTCGTGCCATAATGGCTACTCCTCGTTCTTTGACACCTGGTCCTCTTTCAATTTGGATAAGCTGGATATTTAATACTCCATATTGACCTTGAACGCAGAATCTGTAACTGCCCAGTAGTAGTAGGAGATGTCCCCTGCTTCTCGGTCCCTGTTTTCCTCAATTTGCTCGAATGTATAACAGCATGTTTGAAGCTTTTAATAACCCAAAATATGGAACACTGTCACGTTTTTGATGTGCTGTAGGCTGCATTGACGGACATGTGGGCAGGCAAAAGTTCTTTGTATGCAACTCATTAAATGCCTTTTGAACGGTGATAAAAGGGGCTTTATAACATAAATTTAGACTTTGGTTAAAATATTTCACCTTTTTAAATGGACACCTGTTTTGGTCTGAATGGCTATTGTAGCTCCATCTGATGTCTTGTGTACCCTTAAGGTGTCTCTCTTTCAAAATTCCCGTTCATAATACAAAACAACTGTTCTGCGTTAAAATCATCACCTACAGAAGTTTCGTAGTGCGCTACGAAACTGGTGTTTTATTTAAAACAGCTTGCCTTTGACTCGAAAACTTTATCACCCAAAAATCTGATCGCCAAAAACTCCCTTTGGTTTTTTCATATGTATAGCAGGGATTTATATGTCTTCAAAACAATAAGACTAAGCAAAATTAACAAAAATTTGGAACAAAACCTTTCCTGAATAGAGAATTCATTTTGTATGTAACTAGCCTAGCTGTGCCTTTAGGTCTCTGGCAGCTTTGCTCAGTTGGTTAATCTCATCTTCAGCTGCTTCTATTTGGCTCTTCATGGCTGCTATATAATCTTCTTCTGATGCAATGACTGCCCTGTTTGTATCTTTTTGCCTAACTTTCTCAGTTTCCTCTGTTCTGGGCAGTGCTTCCTGTGCTTGCTGGAATTTTCTGGTCATAGGTCTTCTAGGTTTAAAAATAAATTCCTGGGTTGGCTCATCAAATCTAAGCCTTTTTGAGGCCTTGGTTTTCTTAACACTTTCTTGCGGTGACTGTGTCAAATCAATTTGAACTGGTTTAGACTGCTCTAATTCAATGGCCTGTAATAAATCATTCAAGCTTGCCTTAGACACTGGACTCTCTTCAACAGCTACAGCTTTACCTTTTTCCTTATTTATTTGGCTTCTTGTCCTTACCCTGATTTTTTTCCTTTGTTGATTGCTGAGGTTGTTCTTGAATGATTAGTGGCTTCACTGGTTTTTGTAGCTGTGGCTTGGTTTGCTTTTTAGCTCTTACTTCCCTTTGAAGCTCAGCTATTGTGAACTCTATGGCTGGTTGTGGAGTAAGACCAGTCTTACTTTGGAATCCAGCCATGAAAATAAACGGATTCCAGTCTTTGCCTATCTTTTGGAGGCCATCTAAAACTAGCAACTTAATCAAACCATGATGAAATAAAGAGGTTTCACAATCCTCTTTCCTCAGCTGCACCTTATCACACATCTTACTCAAACTGCGAAACAAATAAAATGGAATGTCTAGGGAGACTTTCCCGGTGAAATGCAAGAGCAGTTTAAAATGGTAAGAATATACCTTATTGTACCTTCCTTCACAAGTCAAATATTTCTGTATGCAGGTGAGAAGAAGAGCATAATGTTCCTTGACATAATTCCTGGGCACTGCTTTTGTTAAGTCTTCATTTACATATGCCTCTTTTAAAAACTCCTTACAAGGATTCATATCAAATTTAAAATTTTTGAACCATTCTTCCCATCCTCTTGGGATCTCTGTTACAGTAGCTATTACTTCTGGAGAAACCTGTACTTCTAACATGGCTATCTTTGAATTCAAACCAGTGAAATTTAGCGCAAATTCCTTAGTTACCTGTGCATGTCCTCCTTGTAGCTTTTTGCAAAAGTTCCAGCACCTGGCATCTTTGAACGCTTTCTTCACGCCTTCATCCCTCAATGCTATGTCCAGGCCTTCAGGTTCAGTCCTCTGACATTTACCGGATCTGTGCTCTTTTCTCTCCATTTTTCCCTTCGAGATCTTCACACACAAAGTCTAACAGCTCTGGTCAAAATGGTGATTCAGCTTTTTTTTTTTAAATTCAGCCTCGCTTGTGATCAGGCTCGCTTGAAATCAGCCTCGCTTGAAATTCAAATTCTTTCATTGAAACACTTCAATACATAATCAGGCAGACTTGTCACTCATGCAGCACTTACGACCATCATTAAGGTCTA
>APFE031075716.1:22161-36696 GCA_000404065.3 Pinus taeda | reverse complement strand
AATCGGCGCAATGAAGGGGGGGCTCCCCCCCCTCGCCCTCCAACCCCCCGGTTCACTACGTAGGTTAGTCGTGGAAAGAATATAACACAACCCAACAACATCCCCAAGTTCAATGGGAAACAAATAGAGGATCCAAGCAATCATATCACCACCTACCATATTTAGGGTGTTTCTAACTCCATGGTGGATGATAGTGTCTGGTTACATCTTTTTCCCTACACCCTCACTGGCAATGCAACTAAGTGGTACATTAAGTTACCACGCACGTCAATAAATACCTTCGATGCTCTAGCGATGGAATTCCTAAAGCACTTCTAACTATCCATCAACTATTAGATAGGGACAGAGCTCCTCACATCTTTACATCAGGATACAACCACCCACATCTCCAATCATATACATGAATGAAGATGTAGGCAGGGGTTAGTCAAAGCTCCCCTCCTAGACTATCTCTTAGTGGACTAGTTCTGCAAGTCCCTACTCCCCCAAATCGCTAAGGATGTCACCTTAGGTGGTGCGGTCACAGAATACCAATCCATACGTCGTGCCCACCACTTGGATTTTATATACTCACAGTCTGGCACTCTTTATGATGTGATCCCCAATCCCCAGCGCAACTCCAATTATTCCACTACTACCAAATCGATTGCTCATCCTACCACCATGATAAATTCTGTGCAGTCTACGAAACATCTCGGTGGTAAGAACAAGAAAAATAAGAAAAGGACCACTCCTTCTGAGGAATAGTCAACAAAGCAGCAAAACCCAAAACAAAAGGTCATTGCGCCTCCTGATGTTGGAAAGGATAAACCCGCCAGATTCCCTTACAAAATCTGTGTCGAAGGCCACATGACATATCTGTGTCTGCGTCTTCAGGATTGCATAGATTTCATTGCTCAAAAGGATACTGGTAGGACCAATTCTATCCTGAATAATCCTTTCCCTGCTTAGCAATATAAAAACCTTATTGCAAACCAACCCCAACCCCCGAAAGGGGGCAACGATGGTTTGCAACATCCTTCAGCTAGTGAAGGATATCCTACCGTTTACACCTTTGAAACGGTAGATCTACAAACAAGAGCCAAATATTATGAAGCTCCTGTCACTCATGTAGAGGAACCTTCCTCAAGTCAAAGGCCACCACCACCCAATGATTTTCATATCGAAAGGTTGGTTGATGACCTTGTAATTTTCCCCCCCAAAGGGGCACTTTGATACATAATGCACAATACATCTGCACGTGTCGCCCAAAACTACAGCATTGTATAAGACTTAGCACAAGCACTATTGGCTATGTCGGTGCTCGAAGTGTTACAAACATGCCCAGCACAAAGGAAAGCTTTGCTTTCAACTATTAGTGGTATTGACCCACAGGATTCCATGCTTTCTATTTTCAACATGGAAAAGTGTAAACCTCCCCTTTCTCACTAGCTTGCATTTCAAGTGCAAATTTCTTCGAAAGGTAAAAATATACACAGAACTATCATCTATGAAGGTGCTTCTACCTACGTCATGTTGGCTTCATGTTGGCTCGCTCTAGCTTCTCCAACCCTAACCCTGCCATAGAATTCCCTTAAAGATTTCGACAGCCACACCTTCATCCCAAAAGGTTACCTAGCTAGCTATCCCATCACCTTGAGTGGGAAAACGGTAATGGTAGATATTGAATTCGTGGATCATAAACTCGACTATAATTTGCTTTTGGGCCACACTTGGTCTTATGCCATGAAGGCCATTGTGTCTTTGGTGTTTCGTATCATCCTCTTTCCCTTGGATGGAAAGATAGTCACAGTGGACCAGCTATCCTTTTGCACCCCAGATTACTCTCCGTTACCTAGTAGCTCTATACCCTTAGTGGGTGATGTTCCTGACTCTTACGTTAGTATCGATACTGGTCTACTGAAGGCTTCTTCCCTTATGGATTTTTTCCCTCTTCAGCCACCCAAGGTTCCACAGATGATCAATATGCTTTCATCTATTCTTCATGAATAGACCGATCCATGGATCCTACCGATTCCTTTAGACATTGAAACCCACGAAGAACAAATTCCATTGTCACCAGTTGAATCGGCCTACCAAGCCATTTAATCTGCATCCAAATGTCCGGTCACTTTGGTTACAGCCAATGGTACCACTTCCCCTCCCATAATGGCTCCTTCTTTCGATCCACTCAATCAAGTCCTACCTAAGGACGAAGCTATTAGAGAGATCATGAGTTTAGAAGAGCAACCTTGGGAGGACTCACACCATCGTGTTTCGATATCTGATTTGGACACAATGCTTCTTCAAATCCTATCACCTGACACACATGAAATCATTTCCTCACCATCTATGACTATCCAACCTTTGGACTCGGAAGGAAACAGGGGTAATATTTCAAAAACATTGCTCATCGATATTTCTATCATGACATGCATCATGGAATACATACAGATTGGTGCCAATCACTATCCTGAGGAAATTGTGAGCTTCACCTACCCTTTTAAGGACTTCTGCGATGTTTTCCCTTGGTCTTATGAGGAAATGCATGGCATATACCCTTCTATTGTCAAGCATGAGATCAAGCAAGATTGAGCATTCTTTTTATGGTATTTTTCTTGCTCGTTAATATGAAAAATCCTCAAGTCTCCTTATTTAGGCTCGCTAAACTACCACGAAGAAGAGCGAGTGTTCATTTTATGGTATTTTTCTTGCTCATTAATCCAAAAAACCTGGAGTCTCCTTCTTTGGGCTCGTTAAACTACTACAAAGAAGATATGAGCATGTCCTTTTTTGGGACTTTTTCTTGCTCTTGAATTGAAAAATCCTCGAGCTTGTCATTGTTGTGCTCATTAAACACATACGACGACAGTCTAAGTGTAGATCATTGGAAAGGTATGTTTTAACGACTAACTTAGTGGTGTTTTAAGCAATAGTTGTAACCTTTTCTTTGTTATACAATAGGGAGAATGCAATGAGGATAAGTACGAATGACCCAATCACTAAAAGTTATCTTCTTTCTGTAGGAAAAGACAAAAGTAGGAAGGCGCGGTGCAAAACAAGAGTTCTATGCGAAGATAACGGCTGTCCCTCTAAAACCAAATAAAGCCCAGACCAGGGCAAGTAAATCAAGGCAGATCAACCCGGAACGAGATGAAGGACTGTCAGTTCGGAAGGCTAGGCAGAGAAAAGAAAGGAGTTAACAGTTTAACAGATCCCTCAGGATCTTTGATCCTGAGGGATCGTTACGTTCAATTATTTTGTTGTTTAGTTAACTCTGCCATTACTTGTATAAAAAGAGGCAGCATTGAAGACTTAGGGGACGTCTGGAGTATCTTGTATTTTTACTTTCTATTTATAAGCTGCACAGTTGGTTAAACTCAGACTATCGAGTCTCTTTGAGACTTAGTTTTGCTGTACTATCATTGATGTGTTAATATAATATATTTGGTGTTACTTTCCCCTTGCATCTGAAGTAAGTTACGGCGCTGTGCCATTGAAGGTACGGGCCTGGCTCCAACGGACACTGGCTGATTGTATCATTACGTTTTGGCTTCGTGTGGTTTGTTTATTGTTCTCAATAATCTGATATACGTACATGCTGTTCCATACTTGTTCATCAGTAGTTTTCCTTTTGTAAATCTTTGTAACAAGTTTACATCATATTCTCAGAGTTGATCACATAACATTGTCCTGAGCTATTCACTTCCGTTACAGAATTTATAAGTGGAATGTTTCAGCTACATATGGTTGGAGTAATGGACTACTGGTAATCGTTTCAGATTATGTTTATATATGATTGACGTTTCCTGTTTATGGTAATTTGCTGTTCCATTTTGATTAAACTGTCTACTTGTACAAAAGATTGCTCTTTCTCTGTATGTAAGTTGATGCCAAGAATTGAGAGTGTTGAACTCGCGAGATTTAGTTTCTTTCCTGCTGTTCTGTTGTATTGTTGTTCTATTTCTGAATTGTCGTTCTATTTCTGAATTGCTGTTCCATTTCTGAATTGTTGTTCCATTCTGCTTTCTTGCTATTCCTTTTTACTTGCATTCATTGGTGTTGTGTGGGAGGAGGATCAAGGCTGTCGTGAGACACATCAGATGCTATTATGCTCCCAGATCCATGATCCATACTCTAATCAGTTTCTAAAGGGATGGGTTACTGCTTCCGTACCCTTGGCTGACAAAGTTGCTGTGTGTGATTTCTTTATGCAGAAGTAATTTAGCATAGCTTAGCATCCGTTTACTCTTGTATTTCTTAGGCCTATACTACTAAGCATTACTCTGACAAATAGCCTCAAATTGAGATACCCTTCACAATAACAAAATGCTCCCGGATTGACTTGTAATGTGAGATAACTAGAGGTGAAAAAGGCCCTTGTTACAGCTCTACATTTTGGCGCCGTTGCCGGGGAAGGGTATAGCCATTTGTTTTTTTTTTTTTTAAATAGGGTAGTGTGCGAATCTGCCAGGAGGGAATTGGATTTTAAAAATGGAAGGTAAGAACCTATGTACGGAGCATGTAAAAGCCCTGCTCCACCGTCCGCCCTCCCAGTAGAAATTGATTGGTTAAATAGGATTTAGCAGTTTAATTGGAGTGCATGACTAAGCAGAAAAAGCCAGAAAAAAATCGAAAGCCTCCATCTAAAGTCGAAAAAGCCAAGGGGCCGGTGACCCTTGGGCGAACGACCTTCATAGACGAAATTTATAAGAAAGCCGAATCTCAGCCATCAGTAGGTTATAGTAAAATAAATTCTAAACAGCCTACTAGTTCCCTTCAGGCCTCAGAATCACCATCTGAAGCCTTTGCTGAGGTGCACAGTCAAACAGAGGAGCATGACTTTCAAGAAATTGAAAATTTGACTCCTGGACTATTGCACGAAGGGAATCTTAGTAACCTTTGTGAAGGAGGAGGAGAAACAGGGGAAATCGGGGAACCTAGATCTCCTATTGAACCAAACCAGCCTTTAAGTAGCCCGGATAAAGGAAGCGCTGCAAAAATCCTCGTTGAAGGAATTCATTCACCTCAGACAGTTGGGACCATCATTATCCCTGATAAAGAGAGTATTGTCAAAACAAACCCCGTTAAGATTACCCCTACTCAACCAAGGAACACTCTCTTGGAGATTCCTGAAGATTACTGGCATATATTCGATCCCATGGCGTAGAATCAGCCAAACACCCAGACCTCCACATTACAATATCCTATAGTAGATTCCGCAGCAAATGCGCCCATGAAAGCCATCCCTCTCCAGCATATCCCCACATTTCATGGCCTTACATCAGAAGATCCGGATGCATTCTTCTTCAAATTTGATGTATTATGTAGAGGATACGATTACACTACCGATCCCCAGAAATTAAAATTGTTCCCCTCCACATTAAAAGGGGTTGCTTTGAGATGGTTTATGGGTTTAGGTGGTGGGGTTATTAACAATTGGGATCAAATGAAAGAAGCCTTTTTAAAGAAATATCAGGATTACTGTAGATCAAGAGAGCTAAAAGATGAAATCTTTCAAATGTCAGCCAGACCAAACGAAACTCTAGAAGAATATGTAGAATGTTTCCAATATAACTTGCAAAGATCTCCCTATGCATCATTGCCTCTGCCTGATAACGTATTGAAAACCGAATTAATTAGAGGTATGAAAGAACAATGGATTGAAACGTTGAATATTATGGGGAAAGGAGACATTTATCAGGAAAATTTCGCTGACATCATTGATATGAGTATCAGGAGCTCAAGAGGCAGCACAAGGATAAAACCAGCAGAATATGATCGCTTTACCAGAGATAACAAAACATCAACAGAGGGAGTAACACGTGTGGAACTTGGAAATTTGCTAGAAAATTTTAAAACTGATATCTTGGGGACATTAACTACACAGCTTGATATTGTGCAGGCTAGACAGAAGCAAGCGGAGGCGGAACAAAATCTAGCAATTTTTTGCCCTCGATGCAGGAAGAAACATAGCCACAAGGAATGCCCGCTCGATATAGTTCAAACATGTGCTATCTGTACCAAGGACCACCTGACTGAAAGCTGCCCCTCACTTCCTGGTTTGAAGGCAGTATACAAAGAAGCAGAAGAGGAGCCAGAATCAGCATACTTTATTAACCAGCGTCATCAATGGCAGCCAAGGCAATCTGGTATGTTTTCAGACCCCTCCTCTTCTTTTCAACCCCCGCATTTCAATGCTCAGCAACAGAATATGTGGCAAAACCAGTCTCAGCACCCGTTTTCGAATTGGTCACCTCAAATGTTTCCTACTCCGAATCCTTGGATGAACCAATCTGGTTGGCCAAACTTCCCTTATCCCCGACCATATTGGCAGAATAATGCATATCCTCCGCAATGGATCCCGTCTACTTTGCAAGGTTCACCCTGGCAGACAAACTGGCCAAGATCGACATATCAGCCAGCAGGACCAATTCCGCTCCCTCAACCAACTCTGCCAACCTTACAACAAAATCCCCAGCCTAACCTGAGACCGTAGCTCCCAGCCCAACCCAACCCCAATCCAAATAATAGACCATTTCAATCTCTTCAAATTACAGAATCCTCAGAGATTGAACTGGATCTGCAGGAGTGCAATGATCTTCAGTTAAGATCTGGGCGAATAATAGAAACGGAGGGACATAGAACAACGCACATTGAAGATCAGTTACCTGTAGAACAGCCGTCACAAGAGGAAGATGTAAGTAAAGACCAGGCTCATCAGCAAGTAATTACATCTCCTCCACCTTTCCCAGAACGATTGGCCATTCCGCGACCAATACAATATCCAGATTTTGATATTCTGGGAGAACTACAAAACTTGTATATAAGAATTCCTTTCCTTCGAGCTATACAGGATATCCCCATATATACAAAAACCATAAGAGACCTGTGTAGCAGAAAGTCAAAAAGAAATATAACTTCTAACCCAAAAGTCCAGGTAGTCGGCACCTTATCTGACCTCCTCTCAGGAAAAGAAACACCAATCAAATACGAGGACCCTGGAAACCCAACTGTCATTGTTCAAATCTGTGGGCAGACCTTGACCAACGTCTTAGTTGATCTAGGTGCTGCAATTAACATCCTCACAACATCGACTTGCCAGAAGCTCGGAATTACATCGGTAGAACCTACTTCCACTTTGTTAGAACTAGCTGACCGATCAGTAATAAGACCATAAGGCACCTTGTACGATATTATGGTTTCAGTGGAATCCTGGGAATACCCAACTGATTTCCTGATAATTAATCCAAAAACCCGACTAGATGGACATCCGCTAATTTTAGGTAGACCGTGGCTCGCTACTGCTGACGCCTACATTGGTTGCCGGCAGGGAAACATGACCATAACCAGAGGGCCAGATATCAAAAATTTAATCTTATACCCTCCAGCACAGCCAAGTATCACGTCTCATACATCACTGACCAATCTTCGCCCTGCCTCATATATCACTGACAATATTAGACCCCCACTAACAATCGAGGAAGCGCTAGATTTCAAAGATCAAACGGAAGATGATGCCATCAATAAATTCATTAATCAAACTGAATCCACATTTTATGCACAATGTTTCATGATAAAAGCGGCATTTGATAACGAATTAGAGGAGGATCCCCTGAAAGATGGACATGACCAAATCATACCTGTGACTTCTGTCGCTAATAGCAAAGTAGTGCAAATTGAACCGGGGAAAACTTTAAATATTAACGTTAATCTGACACCTGAACAAGAGACAAAACTCATCCAGCTTTTACGAAAGTATCAGGAGGCATTTGCATGGGACTATCCCGATATGAAAGGGATTGATCCCCAGCTATGCACACATCGTATTTATATCGAGAAAGATGCAAGACCTGTTCATCAACCGCAAAGAAGACTCAATCCCCATTTAAAAGACGTTGTAAAAGCTGAGCTGCAGAAACTTTTAGACGTTAATTTTATTTATCCTATTTTTGACAGCAAATGGGTCTCTCCACTTGTGGTAGTACCTAAAAAGAACGGGAAATGGAGGATCTGTGTCGATTATAGAGAATTAAACAAAGCCACACAAAAAGATCACTTCCCTCTCCCATTCATAGATCAGGTACTGGACACCCTAGCAGGAAAAAAATTCTTTTCTTTCCTGGATGGCTTCAGCGGATACAATCAGATTCAGATTGCCCCTGAAGACCAGGATAAGACTACCTTTACTTGCCACTGGGGAACGTTCGCTTATCGAGTCTTACCTTTTGGATTATGTAATGCTCCGGCTACATTCCAAAGGGTTGTTCTGAGCATCTTTGCAGATTTAATCAATGATGGATTGGAAGTCTACATGGACGACTTCACACCATATGGAGACGACTTTGATCCAGCTCTAGATACTCTCGAAAAAGTCCTAGAACGCTGCATCGCCACCAGGTTTTTCTTGAGTCACGAAAAGTGTTACATGATGATGACTGAAGGACTCATTCTGGGACACTATATTTCAGCAGCCGGTATTCAGGTAGACCCGGCTAAAATTCAAATACTTTTGCTTATTCCGACCCCCACTAATGAAACAGAGGTACGCAGTTTTCTTGGTTTTTCTGGGTATTATAGATGATTCATACAACATTATTCACATATTGCTGCACCTTTACATGCATTAACCAGAAATGTTGACTTCTTATGGACAGAGAAATGTGATCGAGCCTTCAAAGAACTAAAGAAGCTGGTGTCTACACCTCCAGTTCTCCGAGGACCTAATTGGAATTTACCATTCCAAATTTCAACTGACGCCTCAGACACAGCAATCGGTGCAGTTTTGGGCCAAGAAGAGGATAAAAGACGATACGCTATCTATTATACCAGCAAAAATTTGGTCCCGGCTTAATTAAATTACACTGTCACCGAAAAAGAATTCTTAGCTGTGATACACGCTGTTAATAAATTTAGACACTATATTACAGGCTATCCCGTTATTTTGTATACAGATGATTCTGCTATTAAGTATTTAGCAAATAAACCTGTTACAAATGGAAGAATAACTAGGTGGTTGATCCTGTTGCAGGAGTTTGATATTACAATCAGAGATCGAACGGGGAAGGAGAACCCTGTAGCGGATTTTCTTTCACGAATACCAAAATCAGTTGAAACAGCAGCAGTCGAAGACCAATTTCCAGACGAACACTTATTTGCTGTTGCCGTTCAGACTCCCTGGTACGCTGATGTTGCTAACTATCTTGCAGTAGGTAAGCTTCCAAAACATTTAACCCCCAATGAACGGAAGCAGATTGTTCAAAAAAGCAATCGATTTTCGTGGGTTGGGGGCTATTTATTTCACACAGGTGCAGATATGGAAATTAGAAGATGTATTCAGGAGGAAGAAATCTTTGATATCTTGAAAGCCTGCCACGACGGGCCATGTGGAGGACATTTCGCCGAACGAAGAACAACACATAAAGTATTACAAATGGGATATTACTGGCCTACAATTTTCAAGGATGCGAAAAAAATTGTTCAGGCCTGTGATAGCTGTCAGCGTGCAGACCTGGTCTAGCAGATGAAATGCCTTTGCGGCCTCAATTAGTGATCAAACCTTTCGAACGCTGGGCTCTGGACTTCGTCGAACCCATCAACCCGCCATCAAACCAAAGAACCTACATTTTGGTGGCAACTGAATACGTTACCAAATGGGTTGAAGCGGAGGCATTGCCTAGAGCTACAGAAGATTCGGTAATACAGTTCTTGTTACATTTGTTTGTACGATATGGTCTTCCAAGGGAAGTGATTACAGATGGAGGACCACAATTTGTGGGGCATAAATTAGCTGCAACACTCAATAACTATCATGTTCAGCATAAAATTACTACCCCATACCATCCGCAGGCAAATGGGCAAGTGGAGAGCAGCAATAAAGTAATAGAGTCTATTCTAACAAAAACCGTTGCCTCACATCGCCGCGATTGGGCCGCCCGACTACCCGAGGCACTGTGGGCTTATCGAACCACATGGAGAAGCACCACCGGCTATTCACCATATCACCTAGTGTTTGGAAAGCAACCCATTTTTCCTATAGAATTCGAAATCCAAACGCTGCGAACTGCCCAAGAAGTTGGATTGGATTTAAGTGAAGCACAGAAAAATCGATTACAGCAAATTAATGAGTTAGATGAAACAAGGCTCTCTGCATTACAAAATATAGCACTCATTCAACAGCAGCGAGCCAAGTGGCATGATGCGCTCATCAAGGACAAGATATTTCATGAAGGAGACTGGGCTCTGTTATATGATTCTAGATTTCAGGATTTCCTGGGGAAGCTTCAGACTCGTTGGTTGGGACCATATGAGATTCAAAGATTCCATGACAATGGGACTCTTACTCTGATCACAATCGATGGGTCTGGATATACATTTAAAGTAAACGGCCACCGAGTTCGCCTGTATCGCAAACCGCTCACTCGGGAATCTTTTTGTCAGCAGCTACGCCAAGATACTAATATTAAGATCATGGGCGAGGAAGCAAAAACTTCCTCACCTTGAGATCAGTAAGAAATCCATCTTTTACCACATTTTGTATATAAAATTGTAAATCTTGTATATATGTTTTTTTTTGCTGTTCCTTTTCAAAAGGAACAACACTAGTGTGTTTTTGCTGTTCCTTTTCAAAAGGAACAACACTTTTGGATTTTTGTTGTTCCTTTTCAAAAGGAACAACACTAGAGTGATTTTTGCTGTTCCTTTTCAAAAGGAACAACATTTGAGTGTTTTTGTTGTTCCTTTTCAAAAGGAACAGCATTTGAGTGTTTTTGCTGTTCCTTTTCAAAAGGAACACCATTTGAGTGTTTTTGCTGTTCCTTTTCAAAAGGAACAACACTTTTGGATTTTTGTTGATTCCTTTTCAAAAAGAACAGCACTTGTGTGTTTTTGTATATAAAATTGTAAATCTTGTATATATGTTTTTTTTTGCTGTTCCTTTTCAAAAGGAACAACACTAGTGTGTTTTTGCTGTTCCTTTTCAAAAGGAACAACACTTTTCGATTTTTGCTGTTCCTTTTCAAAAGGAACAGCACTAGAGTGATTTTTGGTGTTCCTTTTCAAAAGGAACAACATTTGAGTGTTTTTGCTGTTCCTTTTCAAAAGGAACAGCATTTGAGTGTTTTTGCTGTTCCTTTTCAAAAGGAACAACACTTGTGAGTTTTTGCTGTTCCTTTTCAAAAGGAACAACACTTGAGTGTTTTTGCTGTTCCTTTTCAAAAGGAACAGCACTTCTGTGTTTTTTGTTGTTCATCCCGTTCATATGCAGGATGTGTTGTCCATTTTCTTTCCAAGACCATAAGTAGCAGCTATACATTTATGCAATGAATATAAAAGTCGGGATATACCGAGATCAACATATCATAAATCGCTATCTTTAACAGCCCTAGTATTGATGCAACAGCAAAGGAAGGATCCACACACTCATCATTCTTGCCGTCATAGTCTCACCTTCTCTGCCTGGTTGGAAATCTTTATCATGTTGAGTCCTTACAATTTTTTTCTATTATTACTTGGAAATAAGAATAGAAGATTTATATCTTCCTATTGGGATGACAAGACTTCTTCCGCCATTCCCACTCTTAAGGAGGGCTAAACCACCCTTATGTGTAATTATACAAAAGCAAAAGTCTGTTTCAAAAGGAAAAAGACCAAAAGCAAAATAAAAAGAAAATATTTGTCAAATGCAGGATATGGGGTTTCATTAAAGAACCAGCCTACTATGATCATAAGATTGGAGGCGAAGTGGCATTCCCATCATGGCCACCACACCAGGGATATGGTCCAACAGGTTCACTACATAAACAAAGCTTGGAACAGGTGGTCTCAGTATGAGCCAGCCTGCCCACGTTTCGCACCTCTCTGGTGAATGGCATCATGGTTATCTGGTTACCAAGCCAGCATGATGGCCTGCATTTTGACAAGAATTGCTCTTCAAAAATACACAAAGGATCATGGTTCCAGGGTGAAATAAACAGCTCTTCCAAGGTTATGAACACCTGTCGGCAGCAGAGCTCTGTTAATGGTATCGGAGTCATAATATATACACCAGCTTGGATCATATTAAATACTTCTTTCTATCCTCGTAATAATTATATCTTACACTTTGATGGATACATTGCATGAATACCTATCACCACCAATCATGGAAAAGGTATCGACTATGACTACCCCATACTTTATATGAGTGCCAGATGTCCTATCCTCCTCTCTTGCTTCACATCATGCAGGCTTATACAAAACGCGATCTAACCTTTGCCTCGATCTCGGCATTTCTTTGTCTAATCTGAAACATGGCAAACCTCCATATGCTACTCCTTTATGACTTGGTGACAAGATGGCGGCCCCTCCTCCATTTGACGGCTGGGACAGCCTATCATATTGCGTGGGGGGAGGCGACCTCATTACTGCGCCGGCCATGTGTTAGCTCATCATTCGGAAATGATATGGTACGAAGGTACGATATGGGTTAACGGCATGACGATGCTATTTTTGCACAAAGTTGTTATTTACAAGCCATTTTCATGCATGCTCTGTGTTTTTGCTGTGATTACGTTCTTTGCGACAGATAATTGCTGTTCCATCTGGATCCCGAAATAGAACCATGGGAGGCAAGGCTATCAGAAGCGAGCCTAGTAAGCTAGAAGTCTCCGAAGCCGCTCGAGAGATCCTAGAAAGGGCGGGGTGGCTAACTTATTTTAGCCGCCTGCGTGAATCAAATGAAACTGTGGCCATGGAATTCCTGCAGAATTTGCAGGAAGAACACTCCGTAGTAGGTGGGAAGCAGATAATGGTCACGAAGGAAATAATCGCGGAAGTAACAGGATTACCAGCCTCAGGACCAATATGGACGAGAAAGAAAGAGAGATTGCAAAAGACCATAGAAATTTTCCAAGACGAAGGACAGAATTTGACAGTGAAGGGAAAAGGAGTGCTGCCGGCAATGCTAGGAGAACCTTGGAGTGAATTGGCAAAGGTAGTGTAGAGCTACATCACCTGCGAGGGGCGAAAAGATGTGGTAAGACCGCGTCACCTTAAGCTCCTGGATGTGTTAAAAGGAAAATCTTCTGTGAATCTCCCTGCATTGTTAAATTCATTACTGCATGATGCCTCTCGATGCCTGAAAAAGGCACACCATGAAGACGCAGTGGTTAGCCACCATGGGTTGATTTGCCTAATAGTGAGCTACAGTCTCACTCAGCAGCAGAGTAGCTGGGGGGAGCTTATTACAGCAATGGGAGGGGGAGTGGCATCACCATCCCCAAAGGCTAAGCATCCCGCTAGTACCTCTGAAGCACCTAAGAAGCCCAGAGAATCGCCAAAACCAAAGCACCCCTCGGATACACCCAAGCAACCCAAGAAGCGCACGAAGTCAGTAAAACGAAAACGTTCCTCTGGAGCATTTGGACAGGCAGAAAAACATAAGGAACTGGCCACAGAAGAACGTGCCGCCTCGAAACGTAGGCATTCCTCTGGCACGCCAGAACAAACTGAAAAATGCAGAAAGGTGGTGGTGGAAGAACAGGTGGCCAGCACACCCGAACAGCATGAAAGGCGTAGGAAGTCAGCTCGGTTGGCAAGGATAAGAGGCAGGCTGGAGAAAATCCAGCTAAGCATCAACCAGCCGATCGAAATAACAGAGGAGCCACCAGTGCCAGAACAGGAACCCTCGGGGGAAAATGAAGAAAAAACTGAGAATAGAGCAGAGGCCGAGGAAGGAAACGAAAATTTTGACTCTGAGGCCGAGGCCAGCTATCCGGAGGCAGCCACTGAGCAGCCAATTCAGGAGGAGGAGATGGGACAATTAGGGGACAACCCTCCACAAGTTCCCATGGGAGAAGAAGAGCTGGCCACCATTTTGTCCAGCCTGGGAGAGTATGCTTCACCTTCCAGTTCAGCAGACCCTCCTGAAGGACCCTCCGAGGAAGAAGTACATGAAGAAGTACATGAAGAATTGCATGAAGAATTGCATGAAGAATCGCATGAAGAAATGGCAGGAGGAGAAAACCCCCCTGTTGTTGACAAGGAAAATGTAAATACCAACCAGGAACAACCCGTTCCCAAGACACCGGGAGAAAATCCACCTGCGGATGTTGCGGAGAATGAAAATGCTTGTCAGGAACAGTCCGTTCCCAGAATGCCAGAAGAAACCCTCGATGAAAGAGGAGCAGAACTGAGGGCCGCTCATGCACCCACAAGCGAGGCAAGGGAAATTAAGAAATTGAGAAAGAAACAGCAGAGGCTGCTGAATATTATAACCCAGCTTCGGCAGAAAATTCAAAGTTTGAAGGCCAGTTTGAGAATAAGGAGGACTATAAGGAGAAAAAGAAGAACAAATGTAGCAGGGTCCTGTCAGATGAGAAGGCAAGGGGCTTATAGGCGCCGTGTAGGTCAATACTCCGCTGATAGACCTACGGCTATTCCAACCAGCACTGAGGAACAAAATTCCGTTCCATCTGGCATGGAACATCAGAATTCCATCCCTATTGACGCTGAGGAACAGACTGCTATTCCAAATAGCCCATTGTGACCAGCTGTCGTTCCAATCAAAACCGAGCC